>PXOD01000902.1:989-28853 GCA_003012165.1 Paramyrothecium roridum
CTTCCTACTGATGTCCCAGGCGTCCCGGACATCCTTAGCTCCTTACTTGGTCTACCTACCGATCTTCCTGGACTTCCTACTGACGTTCCGGGCGTCCCAGATATTCTAAGCTCTTTGCTTGGTCTGCCTACCGACTTGCCAGGGCTTCCCACCGGCCTACCTACCGATATTCCAGGTGTTCCGGATATTCTGGGCTCTTTGCTTGGCGTACCTACAAACATTCTTACAGATATTCTAGGTTTGCCTACCGACCTCCCCGGACTTCCAACTGACATTCCCGACGTTCTGGGCTCCTTGTTAGGTTTGCCCACGGATATTGTTACGAATATTCTTGGTTTACCTACTGACCTTCCCGGACTCCCCACTGGCCTTCCCACCGATGTCCCGGGTGTCCCCGACATTCTAAGCTCACTACTCGGCCTGCCAACTGGTACTCCAGGCACCCCAACCGATGCCCCAGGCTTACCAGATTTGCTCGGTTCACTCCTTGGTCTGCCAACTGGTACTCCAGGAACCCCTACCGATGCCCCAGGCTTACCAGATTTGCTTGGTTCACTCCTTGGCTTGCCTACCGATATCCTGAGCTTGCCAACAGATCTGCCAACAGGCTTTCCTACGAACCTCCCTACTGGCCTACCCACTGACTTACCTGACCTGCTTGGCTCACTGCTCGGCCCGCTCCCCACTGGAGTTCCCACAGATTTACCAACTGGTCTGCCTACCGATCTGCCTGACTTACTGGGCTCAATTCTTGGCCCTTTCCCTACTGGCGTGCCTTCAGGATTGCCAACTGACCTTCCGGACTTACTTGGCTCGCTTCTGGGTCCCCTGCCGACCGATCTGCCTAATGTTCTCACCTCAATTCTTGGGCCAATTCCTACAGATATCCTCACCGGCATCCCTGGAGTTCCTACAAGTCTCCCAACTGATTTACCTGATTTGCTGGGCTCGCTCCTCGGACCTCTACCAACAGACATCCCTGATATCCTTACCTCAATTTTGGGACCCTTGCCCACCGACCTACCTGATCTTCTTACCTCTATTCTCGGACCAATTCCAACGGGCGTACCAACAGATCTTCCTACGGGGTTGCCTACAGATCTTCCAGACCTTCTCGGGTCACTCCTGGGTCCTCTGCCTACCGAACTACCCGATGTTCTCACTTCTCTTTTGGGTCCTTTGCCTACAGATCTACCTGACCTACTTACCTCGATCCTTGGTCCCCTCCCTACAGATGTTCCTACTGGCATTCCGGGAGTTCCTACAGGACTTCCCACAGACCTACCAGATCTATTGGGCTCACTTCTTGGGCCTCTGCCCACTGATATCCCAGATCTTCTTACTTCTATTTTGGGACCCCTACCAACGGATTTGCCAGACCTTCTTACCTCTATCTTGGGCTCAATCTCTACTGACATTCCCACTGGTCTTCCCGGCCTTCCAACAGGTCTTCCTACTGATTTGCCAGATCTCCTTGGCTCTTTGCTCGGGCCTCTTCCAACCGATGTTCCTGATATTCTGTCATCCATCTTGGGACCTCTGCCAACAGATCTGCCTGACCTGCTTACGTCTATTTTGGGCCCGATTCCCACCGAACTTCCTACTGGAATTCCTGGTGTCCCAACTGGACTTCCAACCGATTTACCGGACCTTCTTGGCTCGTTGCTCGGCCCCCTACCGACCGAACTGCCAGATGTTCTCAGCTCCATTCTTGGCCCGTTACCAACGGATCTACCGGACCTTCTGACCTCCATTTTGGGGCCTTTGCCTACAGATATTCCCACTGGCCTTCCAGGACTTCCCACTGGATTACCTACTGATTTGCCGGATTTGCTTGGATCTATTCTGGGACCTCTGCCTACAGACTTGCCCGATATTCTAACATCCGTTCTTGGTCCATTGCCGACTGATATTCCTGACCTCCTTACATCTCTTCTCGGGCCTCTTCCTACAGATGCCCCCGGCGCGCCAACTGGCCTTCCAACGGACCTACCTGATCTCCTAGGCTCACTGCTTGGTCCATTGCCTACTGAGCTGCCAGATATTCTCACATCTATTCTCGGTCCCTTGCCTACTGACATCCCTGATCTCCTAACCTCTCTTCTCGGACCCATTCCCACAGATGTGCCTGGACTCCCAACAGGTCTTCCAACAGATCTTCCTGATCTTCTTGGTTCAATACTTGGCCCAGTGCCCACAGATCTCCCGGATATTCTTACATCTGTCCTTGGCCCATTGCCAACTGATATCCCTGACCTCCTTACTTCCATCCTTGGTCCTCTTCCTACGGACGTGCCTGGACTGCCGACGGGTCTCCCCACGGACCTCCCTGACCTCCTTGGATCACTGCTTGGCCCTCTGCCTACTGAGTTGCCTGACGTCCTCAGCTCTATCCTTGGCCCGCTACCAACGGATCTTCCTGATATCCTTACATCCATTCTCGGCCCTCTTCCCACAAATGTGCCTGGTATCCCATCAGGCCTTCCCACAGATTTGCCTGATCTTCTTGGAACACTTCTTGGACCCCTTCCCACTGAACTGCCAGATATCCTTAGCTCGGTTCTTGGTCCTCTACCGACGGATATTCCTGATCTGCTCACCTCGCTGCTTGGTCCCATCCCTACAGGCGCCCCTACCGGCGGCCCCACTGGCGCACCCACGGGTCTACCTACGGGTCTTCCAGATCTTCTTGGTGGACTTCTGGGAGTACCTGGAGGTCTTGTTAGCTCTCTGCTTGGCCCTCTTCCCACAGGCGTGCCCACAGGTGTTCCAACTGGGTTGCCGACAGGTATCCCTACCGGCCTGCCTACTGGGTTGCCTGATCTTCTGGGTGGGCTTCTTGGGGTTCCTGGAGGCCTCGTCAGTTCATTACTCGGCCCCCTTCCCACAAGCGTTCCGACCGGTCTACCTACTGGCTTGCCGACTGGTGTGCCAACGGGTGTGCCTACGGGTCTCCCAGATCTCCTCGGCGGGCTACTGGGAGTTCCTGGAGGTCTCGTTAGCTCGTTGCTTGGTCCTCTACCCACGGGTGTTCCTACTGGTCTGCCTACTGGTCTGCCCACTGGCTTACCAACTGGTTTACCTAGTCTGCCAAATCTGCTTGGTGGACTTCTGGGAGTACCTGGAAGTGTTGTCAGCTCACTGCTCGGTCCTCTCCCTACGGGTGTTCCATCTGGTGTTCCATCTGGTTTGCCCACGGGTCTTCCAGATCTCCTCGGTGGGCTCCTGGGAGTACCTGGAGGTCTTATTAGCTCTCTGCTTGGCCCTCTTCCCACAGGCGTGCCCACAGGTGTTCCAACTGGGTTGCCTACAGGCTTGCCTACTGGCCTGCCTGGCCTGCCGAATCTGCTTGGCGGACTTCTGGGAGTACCTGGAAGTGTTGTCAGCTCACTGCTCGGCCCTCTCCCTACCGGTATCCCAACGGGTGTTCCATCTGGTGTGCCCACAGGCCTGCCTACTGGCCTGCCCGACCTTCTTGGTGGGCTTTTGGGAGTACCTGGAAGTGTTGTCAGTTCACTGCTTGGCCCTCTTCCCACGGGAGCGCCTACTGGCCAGCCTACAGGCCTTCCTACAGGCCTCCCTGATCTTCTTGGTGGACTATTGGGAGTACCCAGCGGTCTTGTCAATTCACTGCTGGGCCCTCTCCCGACAGGTGTACCGGGCAACCCTGCTGGCCTTCCGAACCTTCTGGGCCCGCTGCTGGGCGTACCCGGGCTTCTGCCTGACCTTCTCAACGTGCCCGGTCTTCTACCCGGCCTCCTAGATGTGCCTGACCTGCTTCCCGGCCTTCTAAACGTTCCCGGCCTTCTACCTGGCCTCGTGAACGTACCAGGGCTTCTCCCCAATCTTTTGAACATCCCTGGTGCTCTTCCCGGCCTCCTTGGCTCGCTGTTAGGTCCCGGCTCGCCCGGAAGCGGCTTGCCCGGTGGTCTGCCTGGAAGCGGATTGCCTGGTCTCCTCAGTCCAATCTTCAATGCCCCCGGTGGATTGTTCAGTCTCATCAACCCAATCCTGAGCAACCCTGGTTCGCTGCCTGGGCTTCTGAACCCAATTCTGGGCTTGCCAGGTCCACTGCCCTCGCTGCTCCGTGGTCTTCTAGGCTTGCCCGACAATCTGTCAACCATCCTTGACCCAATCCTTGGAGGTGGCTTGCCCGGAAGTGGACAGCCTGGAAGTGGAGTGCCAGACATTCTGGGAACGCTCCTTGGAGGTAGCCAGCCTGGAAATGGATTGCCCAACCTCCTCGGACCCCTTCTGAACGTGCCTGGTGCCCTGTCCAGCCTACTTGGCCCTATCATCAGCACACCTGGATTGCTGCAGGGTCTCCTCGGTTCACTGCCCGCCACCGGCCAACCAGGCAGCGGCCTCCTTGGATTACTGCCTTCCCTTCTTCCTCCTCTTCTTGGAGGTGGTCAACAACCTGGAACTGGAGTTCCAGGAAGTGGATCGTTCAATTTATCCGGCCTTCTTGCCCAACTTCTGAACTTCCCCGGAGGTCTGTCTGGTCTTCTCGGCTCTCTCCCAGGAGGTGGGCAGTCTGGGAACTGGCTGACGATACTCGCTCCTATTCTGGGAGGCCTGGGATCCCTGCCAGGTTTCCCGACCACTGGCCCTTCTCCTTTCCCGGTTATTACCGGCCTGCCGGTTAGCCCTGGCACCCTTATCCCTCTGCCGCTGCCCGTCCATGTCACCGGCACCCTCTCTGTAGGCGGCCACCTCACGGTGCACAGTGCTTCGGGAAGCTTGCCAACTGGTGGCTTCACCCCCGTCCCCCCGGTTGGCTATGAACCCGGCCCCAACCGACCTTCCTTCCTACCCCTCCCCATCTACGGAAGGCCGATCCGCCGTCGAGAGGAGATGGCCAACATGAAGCAGGAGAAGGAAGAGCTTCCTGGCATCTCATACGCACCCTACATGCGCAACCACGCCTGCAAGTCTCAGGAGCAGGTCAACGAAGACATGAGCCGCCTCAAGGGCAAGTACTCCATGGTCCGTATCTACGGCACCGACTGCAACCAAGTCGAGAAGGTGCGAAACGCGGCCAAGGAGAACGACATGAAGGTGTTCCTGGGCATCTGGGACTCCAAGGCGATCGCCCAGGAGACGGAGGAGATCATCGCCGCCATGAACGGCGACTGGAACATGGTCTTCGCCATCAGCGTAGGCAATGAGATGGTCGACCGAGGCGAGGCCACGCCCGCCGAGATGGTGGACGCGGTCAAGAAGACGCGCATGGCCGTGCGTGAGGCCGGCTTCGAGGGTCCCGTCGTGACTGTTAACACCCACAACATGGTGGAGGCCTTCCCCGAGCTCTGCGAGGAGTCCGACATCTGCGCCTTCAACGCTCATGCCTTCTTTGATGCCACCGCTACCGCCGGCGAGGCCGGCAGTTGGCTCATGAGGACCGTCAACCGCATCCAGGCCATGATGCCCGAGGGCAAGAAGGTCATGGTCGCCGAGACGGGCTGGCCTAGCGCCGGCATGCCCAACGGCATGGCCATGCCCGGGCTTGAGTACCAGAAGATGGCCATCGACTCGATTAAGGAGGCGTACACCGCCAACCCGGAGGACGTCGTTCTCTTCTCCGCCTTCAACGACCTCTGGAAGCCCAAGGAGGCCAAGACCTTCTTCGTCGAGCAGTCTTGGGGCATTGACGGCGCCGAGTCCATGGCTGATGTCATCGCCGAGGTCATGGAGCAGTAGTGATTTGATGCCAGCTTCAACATATGACGGCGGGGCCGCACTGCCTGGTCCTCCGCCTCCGAGAAACCAACCCTCTCGGCGGTGAGACTCTTCTTAATCTTTTCTTCTTTCTTTATAGCCTCGTCAAAAGCGGCCTAAACCCGCAGCCAAGTGGCCATTGTGCCAGAGAGAGAATGGAGCGAGATTGCCTTTATGGGGTTTAATATTTTTTCTTCTTTCCTTTTGTTTTCTTTTATGTAGTGGTGAACTGGGGATGGAATCTTTTTGGGGGTTAATGAGATGAAAATGGGGGATGGTGTAGAGCCAGATTTGATGGGACTTTGGTAACCAAAAAGCCTTCCTTCGATCGACTAGCTGGACGATGATGCTTGGCTAGTAGTAATTTGACTACCTACAAAGGCTGAGGCTGAAGAAAACCTTCATACCAATCAGATTTGATTAGTTCCTTCATCTTGTTGCCTAAGGTTTCGTGCCTCATGTTTTGTGATATGATTGTGAAAATGCTCGCGAGAAAGGGAATCACTCCAACTTGAGCTTGAAAGACCAAGTCTGGTATGTAAACACAAACCTGCTACTCGATGTCAATCTTTACTAGCGCCCCTCCACAGTCGTCAGGGATCCGAAGTACGTTGCTCGCCGAAGCAGTTCCATCTTCAGAACCACTCATAACCGTGTCATCAACTATATGGTCGAGTCTTCACCATACTACATGGGAAAGTATATTGTACGAGAAACCAACCAGACGCCCTTGTCTATATTTCGCATGTATTGTAGGATATTGCCGTAATTGAATTTCAAACAGTTGAATTTCAAACAGCCCTTACCCCTTCTGACCATTGCTTCGCCGCTCCCAACGTAATCCCAAAGACAAAAATACAAGAAAGGCAAAATCCCAAGCGTGTAGTGTGAACCTTCCATGTATATGCAGCCTAAAAGCGTGCCTCGTCATGTCATTCCTCGTGCACTGAAACATGTAGCATGAAAGTTGACTCCAATGAGGCCATATTCCCTCGCCAAGATGGAACGAAAGAAGAAAACAACAAGATTAAGAAGAACCGCAAAACCCCCAACATTCGTATGCCGAACCCTCCAAATCTCATATCGGCCTCTGCTGTCTGTGAAATAAACAGCCAAAAGCCGACGACAAAAGGAAATGGCGGGTATCATAATGCCACGCAAAACTATCAAGAGAATCCTTTCTCCACATCCACTTGCACCTCATCTTCCACCCTTGACACGTCCACTATACGGAGCATGCCCAAGGATGTGATTAAATATCAGACACTGAAGAATACCATTATGTTCGATCTTGTCCCTTAGGATTGACTCGATTCTCGCTCCTCTCGGATAGCAGTCATGCTTTGACCGGCAATGCCGCCGGCTAGTAGCGGTTGGCTAGGAGGAGGCATCATGCTGGTCGTGGATTTAGGGCCGATGGCTGACGGGGCTCCGCTAGGCGCATTTGTGCCGGGGACAGAGACTGGGCTGTTTAGTTGTGTCGATGTTGGACGACCTTCCTCTTTCCCAGTGGCTTGCCCATCGGCAGATAGCTCTCTTTGCAGCGAAGACGTGTGTATGGGGGAAGCAGACTTCTTGCTAGCCCCGTCGGCAACAGTATGGGCACCTCGCGACGAGTTACGTGGGGAAACCCTTCCGGTCTGATTGTGCGAGTTAGCCCATGGACGATTTCAAGGACAGTTTGCTGGAAACTGCGCATCCCCTTACCTGTTTGGCCCACCGCAGACCACAGCTGTTGCAAAGGTCTCTCTGACCACTGGGTCCTCTTCGCCACTCTGGCGTGTTCCGTGTGTGGCAGTTTGCACAGTCTCGAACGACATTGCCGACTCCTTTTCTTCTTTTTCTCTTCTTCTTGTTGGCCAGTAACCCCCCAAGCTCCTCGGCAAGTATACGGTTTATCTTTTCCATCTGCCTCAACTCGAATTGCCAACTCGAACATTTTGTCGTTCTTAGTTCATCAAAGATGTTGTCGTCGGAGGCTAACGCCATGTCTTGCGAGCCGGGTGGGAGCCCCCCACCTGCTGGCTGCGACACCGGGCCCGTGCCGTGCAATTGTGCGCCAGTTGCGTCGCTTCGAGGCGTCATGGCAGCTGACCTCACACTTGCTGCGGTGCTTGCTGGGGCAATACTTCGCGAAGACGCCTTGACAAGCTTAGTCTGGGCCAATAAGAATGAGGGCTTCTGTCCCTCCATAGCATCCCCGGGGTACAGGGTTGTACGGGCTTGCAGAACTTGGCCGCGGCGATTTTGAACTTCGTGTTTGCAAGTAACGATTCTTCCTTTCCTCGCTTTTTCGATAGCCCTTCCGAAATCAGCCCTCGTTTCCTTCCGCATAAGCTCTTGTATACTAGTCCCGACTAGAGACTCCGGTTGTAAATCAAGGAGTGACCTGATGTTAGATGAGATGAACAAGAACATCCCGGAGGTAGAGAGTTTAGTCCAGAGCTCGCTATCCCCAATACCGCCATTCGCCTCGAGGCTCTGGCGACTAAGGGTAAATACAGGACGCTTGCGCCCCACGAGGATAATGCACTTTCGTCCCTTGCCTTGTTCAACAAACAAGGACCCGTGGCTCTCGAACCACGTATAACCACTGTTCTTCCTTCGTATGCGGAAAACAATGTTGACCATGTTCCCAGCAGCCGTGTCTTTGAGCTCCCGAGTAACGGGAACAATGTCGGAAGGATGGCAGACCGAAGACAGAGAGTTGCCCACAAGATCGGATGCATCGTATTCAAGAACACGCTTGCACGCTGGCGAAAGATAGAGAAATAGACCTTTCAGTGACAGAACATGCACCACGTCATCGGTATTTTCCAACAGCATCTTGTCCCACGATTGTTTGTGCCAATCGGACACCATGCCTTGAGGATTGAATTGCTGAAGAAGTGTCGAGACGTCATCCACGCCCAGAGTCTGGCCCTTCTCGGGCTCCCACTGACTTGAGGATGGCGGGTTCCATATGTACTGCCCAATATCGCTGTGCTTGTAATTAACCCTGACACCTCCCATCTCCTGGCCAGATATAGCGTCGGGGCATTCGACAAGATCGATCTGGAATCCGATAAAATAGCGGATTTCTTCTGTGTCCCATGGAATAGGAATCATAGTCAATAGATTCAAGAACGGCTTTCCACCTTTCCGGTAGTTGATGAGACTCTGCTGAACTTCTCTGCCTTCATGAACCATCTTTTTCAAACTGTAAACCGCGCCATCATCGACAAACTCGCGTTTGGACCCGGCCTCGACATTACCATCAGGCGCTTGCAGAAATCTACAATTTTGGCCGATGATTTCGTGTCGGCTGTAGCCTGTCAAGTTTTGAAAATTATCGGATACGTAAATAATTGGACAGTCGTTCATGTTGACATCGCATACAACGAATGCGCAAGACAGGTCAACAGCGCCCAGATTGATCTGAGGATTCTTGCGGGTGGCAACGAGCCAAAGTGCCTTCAACATATCGAATCCGCTCTTCGAGTAGATCGTCTTCTCCTTGGATTCTCGAGGAGTCGTCGATGTGGCTGGGGTCGTAACATTGGAGGAAGAACTAGGTTGCGTGATACTAGCTGAGGAATTGCCACGCTGTGGTGAGACCCCGGAGCCGGGGGACGAAACTTGACGAGCGAGAATTCCTTGATTGAAGTTGCCCATGCCGTTGTCCCCATTCTTGGCACTAGACTGCTGAGTCTGGTTGTGGGACGTATCTGGGGGGCTGTTCTGCTGGTGACCGTTCATGGCATCCTTACTCTGCGCGTCGAGAGAACCAGGAGTTGCATCGTGAGAATCGATATTGAGCGTTTCGTCGTCCGGGTTCATGTCCATGGAAAAGTCTCCAGACAACCCTCCAAGCTGAGGGGGGGCGTATTGGGAGTTTGTTGTATTCGGCGCCGAAGATGTCGGTGCGGGAGAAAACAAGTGCATCTGATTTGGTGAGCCATTGGATAGAGACCCCATGTTCATATTGGCAAAGGTGGAAGGGATCATGCTTCCCATCAGGTCGGGTGACATGGTAGAGTAATCAGTAGGATCAGGCATATAATTGCCCATTTGGTTTTGCATGTTCAAGCCCGAGGTATCGAGGGTTGGGAAGGCTGTTGACATAGCCTGGTTGAACTGATAATTACCGAGATCACTTTGGTTTCCGGCCCCTCCGAAATTCATGATGTCGCCCGAATCGATTGATGACATTCTTCGTTGGTTTTGGTCTTGTAGCATCTGGTTGGAATAAGGCTGCGGTACGCTTCGTCGCCGATCCAAGTCGGCCTGATTTTCTCGCATCATCTCGTCGAAGGCGTCGGCAGAGTCCATCATGGACTGATCGCGGCTCATGGGCGGCATGGCGGATTGAGGGGAAGTCGGATTGTGGTTGACCATGTTCACAGCGTCTTGCTGCATTTGGGATTGCATAAAGCGCCGCTGATCTTGTTCGTGGAGATGCTGCTGTTGCAGTTGTCGATGCTGCTGCTGGAGTTGTTGATGCTCATGTTGTAGCTGCTGATGCTGCTGCTGAAGTTGTCTCTGCTGCTGCTCCTGAAACTGCTGCTGTTGATGCCGCTGCTGCTGAGAGTAGGTTGACAGCAGCTGCTGCGAAGAGGACTGCTGGGGTGGTGAGTAAAAACCCTCCATGGCGACAGCATCTGGCTGCAGGCGGCCGCCGCCGATTCTTCGGGACAGTATGGCAGCGACGGAGATGGTCAGAATTATGCGGGGGTGGGTAGACGATATATCAACCCTCGGACCGGTAGTCGAGTCGTGATCGTTGGGTCATGTAGCGGGAAAGGCCAAGGCACGTCGTGAGCAAGCTGTTTGCCGTTGGAGCCGACGAGTTTGCGAAAGGTCTTGGCTAGGTGCCGTCGATTGCGGTATGCTAATTGAAGGATGAGTGCGAAGCCCAGCGTTGGCGACCGGAATGCTGATAGTGGGGGCGAAAATTGACACAGCGTTAAGGGACAGTGCCTATGGGCAAGGCGCTGGATGGCAATATCTTGTCAGCGCTGGCTGGACGAACGAAACTGGGGCGCTGAGCAGACGACTGAACAGAGCTGAGCAGGAGAATATCCGAAGATCACGCTCGTAGGTATGGAAGCGAGAAGTACCCAGAGTCGGGAAGTGGATGCCACTGGGTAGGTTTACGGCGAGAGGGGAATAAACTTCGCACGTCTCTGGTGGGCAAATGAGGAGGGATTATGTGGATGAGGATGGGGGGACATGGAAATGATATGAGTTGGGATGGGATGTGAGTGGAGGGAGGGACGTACCGGCTTCGGGGACCCGGTCGGGGCGGGCCAATACAGTAAGTTACAGCACAGCACAACGCAATGCAGGACGGTTCGGTACGGTATGGTACGGTAGGTAGGTACAGCAAAGGCACAGCACAGATGGGGGAGATCAAAGAGAAGTGAACTGCGTGCCTGGCGGACGGGCGTGGGGACGAGGCGAGACCGGGTGGACTGGCTCGGTAGGTAAGGTTGGAAAAGGTAGAGAGGTAGAGGTCCCAAGCAAGGCGAGGTTGATGGGGAAAATGTGGGAGAAGGGATGGGATTTGCAACACCAGGGGGGATTCAAGCGAGGTACCTCGTTGATGAGGTAAGGTCACGTCAGGTAATGTAAGGTTGGTAGGTAGGCAGGCGAAAGCTGGAGGGAGGGGGGGAGGGCGGAGGCGGGATACGGTAGGACAGCAAGCCAAGGGAGG
Organism: Paramyrothecium roridum; assembly: GCA_003012165.1. Taxonomy (NCBI): domain Eukaryota; kingdom Fungi; phylum Ascomycota; class Sordariomycetes; order Hypocreales; family Stachybotryaceae; genus Paramyrothecium; species Paramyrothecium roridum. The sequence continues at coordinate 12,406 of PXOD01000902.1, forward strand.
CAGAGAGGTGGAGGAGGGGAAAATGTAGCGGGCGTGCAAGGTGAGGGTACCCGCTACCTACCTCAGGTTCCTACCTCAGGTTCCTTTACCGCACTTTACCTGGGCGAGTGGAGGGGAACTATTCCAAGCGATGTCTAATTGTTTCTGCCCGCTCAATGGCACATGCACATGCCTTTTGCGTCATGCCATAAGGTAGTACAAGTGTCACTTGCAAGATATGGACGAGCTACCCATATCTTGGAGGTCACGGCAACCTAGACGAGGTACTCACGTACCTTACCCCAAGTACCTGAGGTACTTTGCCTGCTGTGCCTTGAGCACAATACCGTACCTTAGGCAGGGCAAAGACGCCACCGTACTCTGCTGAATCAGGGAGCGGTGGATGAAACCGGTACTTTGGGGTTAACTGTGCGAAAGGGCGAATCTAAATACTGGGTAAGACGGGACCATCTCCGCCCCATCTGCGAGCCCACCTCTTCGAATGTCACTGTGGAATGACTGATGCTGCTTTGCACAGATGGGACTATGTGCTATAGCACCTTAATAAATTAATTGAACATCATCGCAAGTGCGAGTGTTCATCAACTACCGAACACTAAGATGCCTCATACTCATAGCCTTTCTTGTAGAACCAGACTTCTCAGGTTGAGCGATACAGTCAGTATACTTTTGTTCCATAAGTGACCCTTTCTCCTCCCGATCCTTTTATGTGAGGCCTCTGGTTAATTACCTATCCAAGGCAAGTCCCCATACCTCACCTTACCTACCTTAGGTACTAGACCCTTAGCCAGGTGATGCGACACACGCGGGCGTTAGCCAAAAGAACCAACTGCTAGCACTGCGGTACTTGCACGCCCCCCCTTTTGCCTTTTCACGCACACATGCACTTGAGCCTGGCGGTATCTGATACGGCGTAGGCTTATGCCATGGGCATGGCATGGCATGCCGTACAGCGGTGAGATTTGTTGGCGCAGTCCTGTGGACTGGGAAAGGACTGATTTCCTTGATTTGCCAGCCCAGCCAGGACGCCTTGGATTTGTTCTGCCGGACGGAATTTCCACGACCCTTCCCCGATCAAGCCATCTCTGCCGAATTGCCTAGACGAACGAGTAGCAGGGAGACCAATGAAAGGGTGCCTGGAGGCGAGGACAGGGACGGGAGGGCATCTGGGCTAGTACAGGCGGAGCAGGTACCCCTCCGTGCAAATCTCGCACTTTTGGGAATGGCGGCGATACCAGCGAACCTGGTCCCCCGAGGGTAGACGCCCGGTACCGAACCCTCAGCCTTGACCCAATGAGGCACATGCGTGGGAAGTCGAGGAACGGTCCGCGTCCAATCACGCGCCGGTGCGGCCTGCGTGGCCCCAGAAAAAGAAAAAAAGCAAGGCGCTTGGCGCCGCGTGCGTCGTTTGTGTGTAAGTTGCTTCTTTTTCTCGCCCCGACGCTTTTCGGCGCCTTCGCAAAGGGTCCTTTCGCTCGAGGAAGCAGGGTCCTTTAGGGTCCCCGTGGACGGGTACTTTCACCCTACCTACCTACCCAACTACCATACTGCATACCCAGATCCTAGTACGACCTTTAACTGCTTGGCGCACACAGCCTGAAGGGGCGCTCGCATGGCATCTCGGTCATTAGCTAATGTCCGGAGGATTGAGGCTTCAGTGGTGGGTGGGTTTATTGCACTCAGTCAATCAACCAGCCGAGCAAGGCCAAATGTTCAAATTTCGCAAACAAGTACCTAAAAGAGAGAAAAAAAAAAAATGAAGGAATTCGATGAGAGAGAATCTTTACGCTACCCGGACTCTTCCTACTGGATAAAGCAGGCATCTAGAAGCCTCGAGGAGGAGGAACCATAGACCCCCGTTCTCTGTCCTGCTTCAAGATCTGGACAATGACGCAATGCATTTTTATGAAGGGACCCAATGGTGTATGCAAATCAGCAGCCGAGGGAAGGAAAAAGAACAGACAAGGGCAGTGCCGGGGTCAGGCTCCGCAGCTAGAAGTACGGTAAAAAGTCGCGGACTCGACACCGTTCCAATCCCATGTCGCCAATTCCAGGCGGGTGGATGCAAGGCGCGGGCACCGTGTGGGGGGGAGCTTCGACACTACCGTCAAGGCATAGGAGAAGGAAAAGGATTTTTTTTTTTTTTTTCGGCACAGTAGCTCAGGCGCCGCGCGCGCGCGCGCACACACAGAGCGAAAAGAAAACCTAGCCATGATGGAGACGAACCCACTCGGCCGCCTGCCATCGTGGGTTTGCCGCGGCCATCTGCGCAACGAAGGGGGGGAGCTTTGTCTGATAGGCTACTGGCCAACGGACAGCCTCATCCGAGAGCAACAGCCAAGCAAACTGCATGCCCTTTTCGGGCCCTGCAACGGCCCACTTACATCACATTTTCTGATAGTCGTGTCGCATATCTGAGTTAATCCACAGCCTACGTAAGATCTTTGCACTAACAGCACACAGTACTGTACGATACACTATTTTATTGAAAAAAATGTGCCTGGATATGCACGATCCCCTATCTCCTCCCCCTCGATCTACTAACACCAGGGCCGCTATCCAGAATCAGGAACCCATGCGGCTATTCGCGATCTTGGCAAACGTCTTGTAACCGGCCTCCTGGGCTTTACTTCGATCTGAAGCCTCGAGAAGAGAGTGCCATGTTTCAAGTTTCGTAGGCTCAAGCATAATGTAGACTGGGTGGCGTGACTCAAACCTCCGGCAAACCTCTCGAAACTGGAACTACCGATATTGACCTCCGTGCTCTGCAAGCGCTTGGGGTTGCCACTGACTTGGTATTGCATTGCATTACATCTTGCCTATTTTGAGATTGGACCCTGCCCCCGGCTGACAAACGCTTTGTTCCAGGAACTAGTTGTGGAAGACACACCTCCCTCCCAAGCGCACCGTCTGGTTAGTGTTCCGTAACGTCGGTGTGGGTAGCTTCGCCTCCTTGTACGTGTAGAAGACGCTCCTCGCCTGCGAATCACCAGCCAGCAGTGCCGCACCCGCATCCACCCACGCTCCCCACACCGGCCGTTCCAAGCAGGTAGTTTTGCGTCGGTGGAATCGCTCGCCAAAATATGAACTTTGAACCCTGAGCTGCAAGCCTACTTACTAGTTGGACGCCGCCCGCTGGTCTGACCGTGAACGAAGAAAAAGAAATAGAGGTAGGTAGGTAGGTAGGTAGGTAGGTAGGTGCAGGGGGAGGGTTCCGGTTAGAAGTCCGGCACCTACAACCAATCATGCTTCCGCATTTCCATGCTGAGTAAGCTGGGAATTCCTTTGCGTTCAAGAACTTTCTGTTCGCAGGGACGGATGATTGATTGAATGATTGGTTGATTGGTATGCGATGACTCGCCTGTGCAAATAAACGTTCGGTTGTGGCCGATCACAGGGCCTCCCGCAACGCCACGGTAAGGCAGGTTGTCTGTGATCCGCCTTCATGCCGTTGCCGTTGCCACTGTAGCTGCAGTCGGAAAACCAAAATAATTATAGTCACTCCGCCTTTCCGTTGAGTATGCAGTCCTCCCTGCCCAGCATAGCCCTAGCGAATGATAAGGGGGACCTGTCGTTTCCCTCCAAAACGAGCGAAGAAAGGCTGCAGTCACCTATCTGTATCATCGCTTTTCTTGGGGTTTAATCGAATAATGGTCTCGTCAAATGCGAAAGTGTGCGGTCCCGGGGTTCGCAACCTCTGGCTCGCGCACCATGGAAATCATTTCCCGCAACCCCTCTTCGTCTTGTTCTTCCTCTCCTTCTTCTTCCTGCTAGTTTCTCCTCCGCGTCGGCGCCAGCACATCATCCCTCCCTCCGCCATTTCCACGATCTCGATCCCACCCGAGACTCCGCTTTTCCCCTTGCTCTTTTTGCTACGAACATGGCATTTTAAAGTTGCCCATCAGTACCCCGAAACGACAGGCACGCGCACACGCACACGCACAAAATTTCCCGGGGGGCACGTGCTTCTGTGAAGATCTCGGGCCCCTTGAACTTTACGCGTTTGCCCTGCCCCTCCTCCCCTCGCCTCGGCAGTCTTCCCCCGGCTCGCTGCATCCTTTCCCTTCGCTTTTTGTCTCCGCTCGACGCCCTCCTCGTTGTCATCGCGATCTCGTTACATACTCGGCGACCAAACAAAGACGGTAAGCAGGCACAGGGCAAGACGGTGCATGCTTGGGCGCCACTAGTCATTTATGCCCCTTGCTCCGCCGGTTCTTATGCGCAGCTGATCAGCACTCGTTTGGTGCTCTATTCATCTGACACGCCCTATCTCTGCCTCAAGCGCCATAGTGGATGACTTGGCTGAGGAAAGGCCCGACCTTGCGGTATCCTCAACAGAATTGCCACGAAAACATTCCGAAGGATCTCGGTAGAGTCTAAAAGGTAGATGATTCCAAATGTACTCGTCCAAGGACTACAGTCATGATATCCACTACCTGGTTCAAATATCTATTCGATATATTAGCTGCGAGCCATTTCGTGTTTTATTAGGTTTGCGCATTTCACCAACGGCTTTAACATGTTTCAGATGGCTTCTTCTCAGGACACGACCAGGAAACCCTCCGACAGTAGCCTGTGACGTCATGGCGAGTCTCGAAAGAGGTCATGACACCCCAATCTATGTTCTTGGTTATCTATGATGCTCGCGACACAGTCGTCTCAGGAGGTTCTGATGCACCCGTACACAAGAGGTAAGGGGAAGAAAATGACTAACGTGGGGCTTCCTCTTTTGCAACGCTTTTCGTCCGGTGCAATTTTAACCATATCTCGTGTGAACACAAGACCAAGTATCAAGAGATGGCGAAAAGTCGCCATGGTTAGCAAACCCAACAACCCCAAAGCCAACGGGAGATTCGTAGAGCCAGCAAATATATGCTGTTAGGAAAGTATAGAGTGTCCATGACCGCCAATGAATGAGCTTTTGCAAACGGTCACATGAACTACTGCCATTTTTTCCAGCATGACCTCTTTTGGAGGGCTTCTACCAGATGATCCTAGAATTATGATGCATCACCTCATAGCCTTATCAAATAGGACAAAACTTGGCACCTTGGTGAATCCATGTGGACCAAGATGTCCAAGGTATTCATGTCAGGATAGAATAAATGCATTGTTTGCTAAAGTCTCAACATGTTGGTCTCAAGATATTACCCTGTCTATCAAACAACTAATACGCTTTCCCCGGGCTGTTTTTGCTCAGCCGGCCTTGCTCAAAGCTCTTCGTCTCCTCTTTTCATCCCAGGTATATCCTTCCTGCTCATTCCCATTGCAGAATATTGCCTCTGAAATATTCCCGTTGAGCGGTGCTTCATACAGCCCCTTGTGTGCCCCTGAAATGAGGTTAATGCCAAGCTGATTTCATTCATGGCAGCATCGGGAAGCTCGGCTGGCTGGACTTGGCGCCACTCCCCTTCGCTGGTATCATCCGAGCATTCAAATGTCTCGATCTGACAGCAGATTTTATGTACCGTGTAATCCCATGTCCTTCGTCATCCGTCCCTGTTGGGTGGCATTTTCACTCCAGCAAAGGGTAACAGCCATGAAAATAATATTGTCTCGTTTAGGTGAAATAGCTCATGATTGTCCTTTGCGCCTCTGGGCTGAACTGCTGGAGTAGAGGCATAGGGTCCACGTTGGCAGCTGTGAGCATGTTCTTCGTGGCTGCCGCAACTCTGCCAGCCGTCTGTCCTTGCAGGGACTCCGCTTCGAGGGCTTGCGCAATGAAAACGAAAAGCTTGTTGGCCTGGCTCATGACTATGGGGTTGTTCCTGAATAGAGTGGTCAGTATCACATCTACGGTCCATTTCTCATTAGAATCGCTTGGTAAGAGTAACTCACTGGTCAATCAGCTCTGCCAAATAGGCATATGCGTACGGTGCCGCCTCCTCGTCGTTGGTCACTGGGAGTGTGTCCAGCCACTGTGGGATCACGGCTTGGGCATCTCCCAGGGAGCCTGCATTGTAGTGGAGAATCTTAGCAATGGCAGCGCAAGCGTTTTCGGTCGCGTAAACGTTGTCCTCATTACGAGCGTCCGGAACCTGAGTGACCTGGAACAAGTATGGGGCCGCTCCACTCAAGAATTGTGACCATGGTGCACCACCCCTGTGAGCCGCCACACCTACGCCGTAGGCCGCCGCCTGTCGAATAGCCGGTGACACGTCTTGGCAGCCATCGATGAGCGGTTTCGAAATGTAGTTGGCGTATCTGATGCTTTCCGGACCGCAGTACTCAAGCACATCATCCATGATGCAAAGACCCCATTGCCGTTGTGTGGGATCGCGAGAGGCAAGGAAACCCTCGTAAGTCTGCATCAGACGTTCCCATGCGGGCAAGAAGGAAGCGCCGTGGTTCTTGAAAATGGCATGGAATGCCTTGTTCATATCGGAGAGCAATGTCTGGTCGTCTTCGATAGCGATCAGCGTCTCCTCGGCTTCATCCTCGGCGTCCTCAGCCGTGGCGCCTTCCTTCTCCTCTGCACGTTGGGCAACTCTGTCCTTGTAGTCTTCAAGAGCGGCGTGGACCGAGTCAATGAAGCCGCTCATATGTTCGGCCGTCAGACAATTCTTTCCAACCACCTCAACCGACTCGTAGAAACACTGGTACATCTCCGCGAGCGTGTCGATAGCAGGCTCGGGAGTGAGGACTTCCAACAGCTTGGGCACGGTAGCATTCCAAAGGCCAATAAGCTCGTTCGAGGGGTTGCCGTATGCCTTCTTGTAGGAGCTCAGCAATTGAGGCACGAGCTTAGCAGATGTGTATCGAACAGGGTCATGGAAGAAAAATGCGAGACCAGGGAGGGCGATCTTCTCCATAATATTCGCAACGTAAGGCGCGAAGGCGCCCTCCAAAACCTGGGCGTAGACCACAAGAAGTTCGATAGCCATGTGCTTGTCGTCCATTGTGCTTGTCTTGATGCCAATCATCTTACCCTTGAGAGGCACAAGCTCCCAGCCCTCTTCGCCCTGGATCTGCTCAACCTGATCGTCATCCTCCAATAGCTGGATGTCGGCCTTGGCCATACCGAGCTCCAGTAGAGGTGGCATGACGGTGTCGAGGAAGGGAAGGAAATCGGAAGCAAGCACGCGGCACATGCGACCCCAGCAGTGCATGAGATACTGGGCCTGAGGATCGTCTGCGTCGGTGATGTTGCTCTGAATATTGGCAAGAAGGTTTACCAGGGTCATAGCATCCTGGCCCAGTCGCTCTTTTCCAACAGCAAGAGCGATCAGTGTAGCACACTCCATAGCCTTAGCACGCAATAGTCGGTACTCCTTCTCGCTCTGGTTTTGCAGAACATTGACCAAGAGAGGCATCAGGGTATCGTAGTACTTGGCAAACGCAGCTTCGGCGGCGTCAGCAATGGTTGCAATGGTAGAGAGGGCCTGCTCCTGGACATAACGCTTGTCGCTCTGGAGGAGTTGGAAGAGGTGCGAGAGCAGCTCGTCAAGATACGGCTCGAGAATGGACTTCTCAGCCTCCTCGCAGAAATTAACCAGGGCAGCTGCAGCGTGCGACTTGACGCGGCCCTCAGGAGAATCGAGCACTGGGATAATGGCCTTGAGAACTCGGTCGTAATAGTCGGTCTGCATCTTGGGGGCGAAATCGGTGCTCATCTGACCAAGTGCATTACAACCAGCCCAGCGAACTCGAGGGTGAGGGTCCCGAAGAGCAGGAACAACTAGATCCAGGACTTGGCTTAGCTCGCCAATCATGAGCTCTCGGCAGCCTTCTGAAATGGCTGAAATAGCCATGAGGGCAGCGTGTCTGTCACGCCACGCCATGGAGGTCATCATGCGAGGCAGCCAGTTGAAGGTCGGCGCGAGGATGGTCTGGCCACCCAGCTTGTTTGCGAGTCGATCCATTGTCTGTTCTCCAGCAACGTGGTTCTGATCACTCTCATCTTGCTCCAACTACAGCCTTGTCAGAAATCGTCTTATAGAGCCATTGCGGTTAGAAAGAAAGACCACTTACATCGTCAGAAGCCAGCCATTCAGCGGCGTCGTCATCGTCTTCGCCAAGGTCGGTCATGAGGCTCAGACACTGTGTGATCATATCGTTGGTGTACGAAGCATCCTTACGACACATGGAAGGAGCATAATCGGCAAAGGTCGCCATGAGTTCCAGGGCGTTTTGTCGGCAAATGCTGTCCAGCTCCTTATCTTGAATCACAGACACACTGAACTGAACGAGGTTATGGAAGAGTTGCTTAAACATCTTCGGTGCCGATTCCGCGAGGTCGATGAGGGCAACCAATGCCTTGCTAAGGTCATCGGAGTCTTGAGAGTCCTTGATAGGAGGAAGGATATTGAGGACATCGGGAAGGAGAGCGTAATACTTTGCTTGACCCTTCTTGCTAATATTTCGGAAGAAGGAGGCGAAGGCTTCCATGGCAGCCAAGCGAACCTTGTTCATTTTGTTAGCTGTGAACAAGTCGTATTGTCGACCCAAAATTTACCTGAACAGCATCATCCTTGAAACCTTTCTGGAAAGCCTGAAGAACAGTCTCTTCATGCTGCTTCTCGATAATACCAGGAGTGGTAGCAAATACGCGGAAAGCTGTCTCGCGCTTGTCGGCTTCGGGCGCCTGGCTCAGCTGGAACAGAGCGCCGAGCAGCTCTGGCCAACTATCGTCTGTTTGACAGGGACGTTAGCTTTGCGTTTCAACGAAATGAGAAAAAACAATGACCAAATATTCTCGTTCATTCAACTGGGAGTTCAACTGGGAGTTCAACTGACTGTTTTCGGTGTACTGTCGTGCAACCTCAGCAACCGCGTCACTAATCTTGTTTCGTACAGTGCGGTCAGACTCGACGCCGAGGGACTCAAGAAGCTTCTGCCTGATGGCACCAGCCTGGTCGTTGGAGAGGGAGAGGAACATGTCGAGGGTTTTGCCCTGGTCGTTTTTCCTCGTCTTGGAGGCGATGCGGCGGAAGATGACAGCGGCAAAGGAGCGAGTCTGCATTGTCCAGGAAACATGGTCAGCCTTTGCGTCAACAAACTTGTCGAAAGATGTCTGCAACATACGGCGTTGTCGCCTGCGCCCTGGATCTGCTCAGCCAGACCCATCAACAGGACCTCGGGCCTCGCGATGGTCCAGCTGTTTTGCAAGTGTTCTTCAGCCTGAGATCGGACATTGTTGTCGGCAGACTGCAGGGCCTGCAGCAGTTGGGTGAGCTCGGCATGGACGTCGGCTGGCAGGACGGACATGACTGCGACGGGTGCAGGGCTGGGGCGCCGTGCAACCAGTATCGATCTTTAGCTCGTCCCTGGCGCTTGTGACAAGGCGTAGGGGCAGAAGAGCGAGGAGGTGTAAGGGAGAGGTAGGGAGAAGGGTCTTGTGTGAAGAGGAGGTGGACGCAGAACAAGGGACTTGGACTTTTTGGTGGGTGGGTAGGTGGGTGAAGTGGGGGAGGGGAAACCCGCTGGCGGTGGGATGAGTCTCCCCGGGACGCTGCCCAAGCAGGTAGAAAAAGAAGTTTGGGAGAGGGGAAATGGGTAGTGTATAATGCGTCTGCACTCTCAGGCTGATCAAAGGGTCCTGCTCGTTCCTTCTATGAGTCTGTGTCGAAAGGCGCAAAGCTGGCAGCCAGTGTAAACCGTCGTGGTCGGTGTATCAAAAGTCGCGGCGGCATGGAGGGGTGCGAGGGAAGCAAATATCAAAATTTATCAATAATTTTAGGTTGCTACGGTAAAGGTACTCATGCAGGAGACACGAGATACTTTGCTACCGCCCTGTACCGCGATGGTCACCAGGTTCTCCTCTTGAGCTTGGCCTGTTTAAGGAATGTACCTCGAAAAATTATGCCGATAGCGCCTTGCGGACCAAGCTGCTATCAATTTAATGGGTGACAGAAAAAAAGGATCGACAGGGTGCCCTTTTTGGAATGCTGACTTGTGATACTTTTATTGTCTACTCGCCACGCCGTGTAATGTTGTTATTTTTTTCTTTCTCTTTCTTTTCATGTTCGACGTCTACACAAACAACATGCAAGGATAACAGCTCGCAAGACTATGGATAGCATCTGCACCTCTCTCTTGAGTAGAGATGCACTTTCTCAGCCCAGACACCCTAGGCAGCGAGCGAGTTATTCGAGGCCTTGTTATCTTTTGTCCGTCTGAAGCAGCCCGGGATCTTTTATTGATTCTAAACCTTTGGTCTCGTGCCATGACCACCTATGGTACCTAATTAAAGGGCCAACCACTTGGTTTGATGCCATTTTTGCAAACTAGTGACGAGGTGCGTTAAATTGACCGGCGGCCTTCGCATTGTGACCATATTTTCTTGAAAATGTCTTCCAGCAATTTTGCCCTCATCCAAAAAGGTGCTCTGCGCGCAGGCAAGCTTTAGGCCAGGGTAAAGACTGGGCAATGATGGGCTCGCTGATGAGTCAAATGCAATTGGATCGATTTTCGCGTATATGCAAAATCTGCTGAAATTGGGCCCCAACAGTAATTCTAGATGGCTTGGTGCCGTGTACCTAAATCAAGGTAGGCGACGAATGCAACTGTACAACTAAAGTCCTAAGGCGCGTGACGAGAAAAAGAAGAGGGCAAATCTTGTATAAGAGTCCGAAGGTCCTATTTTGCTTTCCTCTCGAAAGTATACGAGAATCGAACCTTAAGAAAAGAAAAAAAAATTACAAGAAGAAAATAAAAAGATAGAGAAAAAATGTTTTAAGTAGGTAAGTATCCAGATAGCGCAAGCCTGGAGGAGCCATTGACAGTGTTTCTCTTATGTTCAATGCTTCTGCCGTGTCTGTGCTTGATTGTCGCCTTTTTACCCACTTGCCTCGCTTGGTGAGACGTCTATGGCACGTCAGTGACGAATACTTGCCGCTTGCCTAGCATTACCTGAACTTGGGCGCATAGCTCAGGATTTGGAGCAGAATAGCACTCAAGTGGTGGCGGATGTAACTTGATGCTGTAAGCAGATGTTCAGGAAACCCCCGCCAATGGCGCAGCTCAAGTTCTCTCAGCAGATGCTGACGAGAGTTTTGCCTCCCCATCGCGAGTCCGATGAGCCGGGTGTCATGCACCAAATCGTTTCCGCCGTCTGTTTTACCCGTCGAGGGTGCAAGCGGAGCTCGGTATTTATGCGAGCAACGGGCTTAGTTTATGCATTCTTTGGCGAAGGCTAAAGTCCGTGGGACCTCCATGGGCGAACTCTCGTTGTATATCCGAAAACTGTCGACAAACACAGCGAAGCCGGAGGCAATGGGCCGCTCGGGGCCAAAGCCAACTGCTTTGGGGAGACTTGGTCTAGAAGTGTACCGCTGAGAGTCAAAGCCCAAAAGCCTCTCTCACATGCATTTCCAAAACTCGTACTCTGTTCGTAGATTCATCGGCTTTCCCAGTTTTGGAGGGGCAGATGATTCACTTTTGTGGTGCCAGTCTTATCGCGGACAAGATAAGGAGCGGTACTTGCTGCTAGGCCTTGTCACTGTCCGGCAGCCCCTCCACCTAACAGAGGAGACCATGGCAGGAAGATGCCCGATCCAACGTAAAGTTCAACCGTCGTCCAAGCAGGTGGCCAAGAGTCCGATGCGGCAGCTGTGAAGGTCGTGGTCATTCTTCTTCTTCGCCGAAGCATTCGATGGCCGGGTTGCTTTTGTTGCTACCTTACTGAACTCTCCCTCGCTTGTCTCGTGCGCAGAAGAAATACTTCCATTCCCACCAGCGATCAATACCCCGTGCATCTTCACAGGCCGTCGCATCCCTGCTAGACAGGCCTGCTAAGACATGGCTCAGCCTCTCCGACTCCCGCATATGTCATAGCAGCGCAACATTAGCCACCACCACCACCTACCTACCTACTTACCACCACTCAACCACCACACCACGTACCACGACTCGCCAACCACCAGCCGACCAGACCACCGCCAATCATTTCACCAGCACACCACTCCTAGCACCACGTTACCGGACCATACCCTGGTCCTCATCCGTGCTAGGTACATTCGGCACGGCACCCTCAAGCTTCGACCCGTCATTCCGTTATATATTCCTTCTCCAATCTCAACGTCTTCGTCCGACGCTTGTCTCGTCATTCAATCGAACCGAAGTACCTCTGACCACCATTGCTTACTTCCTGCAGACAAGGCATACTAGAACCCACGCCCTCTAGAAAGCTTTGCCTTTTCCGCTACAAATACCATTTACCATACATTTTCCCCCGCCCATTCACCCCACCTTGAAGCTTTCACCACTGTTGCAGCTCGATACCCTCATGGAGGCTACTCTGAGCCCACCGGGCGGCGAGCTCGGGGACGCCCGCGCCGCCAGCACGACAAGCCTCAACAGCACGACGTCCAGCTCCTCCGCCGGTTCCAAACAGGTCCCTCCGCCTCTGACCGCCCAGCGAACCTCCAGCACTGGCAAGTCGGCACACCGCCAGAGCTTCGTTGAGAGTTTGCGCAATGTCCCGCCTTCTCCTCGCCAACGGCATCCTTCATTAACACAGTCCGCCATTCAAGACCTCTTGAACCACCCGCCAGCCGCCAACAAGCATACCAACCCGAGGTTTGCCGGGCGCGAATGGCGCGACATCAAGGTGGGGGAGATTGCGAACCCCGAGGATGTCAGGTGGATTAACATGGACGGCAGCGTGGAGGAAGCTACCATGGTAGGTGCTCCAAGCTGCACTCACTGGGCCTCTCATGTGCTAACCTGACCTTGTGATTCTAGCTTTTGCTCAAGAGTCCCACGAACCTCGTCCTCATACGTGAAACCGAAGACGCCAAGACCGCCATCTCCACCTTTGACTTTAGCGATCTCAACGCCTACCTCCTCATTGTCATTGGCCTTGCGAAGCCCGAAGGCGGTCAACTTGCGCTCTACAACGACATCATTTCCAAGGCACAGCAGGGCCAACGCATACCACTTCGAGACATTCAGCCCATCTGCCGCAAGGAGAGCTTGATCAACCTGCATGCCGACGGCAACTTATCCCAGGCTATTGAGATCCTCGGCAGCGGCATACATCAATTCCTCGTCACAAATGAAGCAGGCCACGTTGAGGGCATTGTGACTCAGCTGCAGGTGGTGGAGTTCTTCTGGTCCGAAGCCATCAATTTCCCGACCATCGACCGCTTATATGGAGCCATCCTGCGAGACCTGGGAGTTGGGTCGCAGCATGTCATCTCCGTCAAGTAAGGACATTTCTGAACATTGAGTTAAGATAATTACTGACATTTCTTTAGCTCTGACGCTCCTTTGTCCGACGCGCTGACGATTATGAACGATGAGGGCCTGACCAGCGTGGCTGTGATTGACAATGGTCACAATGTTGTTGGCAATATCTCAACTCGCGATGTCCGTCATCTGACCAGCACCTCGAGCGCGCCGCTTCTTAGCTCCTCGTGCATGCACTTCATATCCTATATCCTGAACGAGAAGGGCGTGGAGAAGGGCAGAGACTCCATTCCAGTCTTCTATGTGAACCCGTACTCGACGCTGGCGCACACAGTAGCCAAGCTGGTAGCGACCAAATCACATCGCATGTGGGTGGTGGAATCGGCATCCCCGTCCCCTTCGGCGCCCGCGACACCACTCTTGGGGCCTGCGACCGCAGTGCCACCAATGGGTACGACACCTACATCTCCCGCAGCACAGGCCAGCGTGCCGGCATCTGCCATGGCGGGAGCGCGCATTTCGGGAAGGCTCAATGGTGTCATTTCCCTAACGGACGTACTCAATATCTTTGCCAAGTCCACTGGCTTGCACCCGTCAGATCCGTGGGAGCAGCGTGCGCGTCGAAGGCGAAGCTCGAGCAGCTCTGTCAGGCCAAGCATCGAGGCGCCGAGGCAAAGCATCGACGGTCGCAGGTGATGTCAACGACCAGCATAGCAAGGTCGTGTGACAGGAACCAAATGGCAGGGCGTACGAACCAAGATTGATGAGTGGAGGAAACGAACCGCTAAGTTCTCCAAGTTTCTCAGCTGGAGGCTTACTATGATGAAAATGAGTTGCATTTGTGGGGATATATTTCTACATCCCAGAATTACGGATAGTAGTCGGCCATTATGATTATGGCCAGTCCACCGTTAATGAACGGGGATACCACCTTTCTCTTCTGTACATATATTTCAACACAGATATCTATGCTTGGGCGTCGTCTCCCAATTTATTCGCTGTGCTGCAAGGTGCCTGGGTTATGTGCGACATCGTGACCATGCTGATCCTGGAATAAAACCTGGGGTCGTGAATAAAGGTCAGCTTCCGACTTGAGATGCGTGTTATGGGAGGCAGGGAGTGTCGATTGGAGGAGCGTGTTTGTTCCGGCACGTCGCTACTCCCTCACCTTTGGTGGATTCTTGACACCCTCGGCGTCAGCCTCCTCCTTGGAGGTGACAATCTTGTCGACCTGGCCCTCGTGCTTCCCGCCACGCATCTTGGTCCAGACCTGGTCACCCTCCTGGATGGGGTTGCCGTTCTTGTCTTGGACCTGATCAGGGGGCATGGCGACGGAGCAGAATGTTTCAGGCGATGGTTGAGATGAATGTCGGGATAAGGGCTTTAGAACGAGGTGGAGTAGAATCTTATCAGGGAATTGTCTACAGCGCAGGGTCGTTTTGGTGGTGGAAATGGTAGCGATAGTGACGGTTATATATGATGTCAACACAGCCGTCTTACACAAGCGATGGTGACGTCGATATCAGTGCATGGTTTTATCTAGTGCTCTATTCTCAGTATGCATTTGAGACTAATTTGGTACCTGTGGTGTTCTGCTATATTATGTATCATGATGAGTGTGGCCATCTGGTTTTTCAAGATTGACAAGGCGCGGCTTGGTTATTGTTGTTAGTTTGGACGTCGACGTCTGCCCAGTTCTAGAGATCAGGATGCCGTTTTATGACAAGATAACTCCAGGGGTAAGGTATACCCAAATGTATGCTATTTCAATTCATGTTTCCCCGTTCCGATGAACCAATCCAAACATTCCTATTCACGGATTGGGTGACTGTTTTTCACTACGCAAGCTCGCAAGCTGACCCGAGGACCCTGCAGGCCAGATGAAGTCGGCTCCGTGGCGCATCCCTCGAAGGGGGGAGGCGTTACAGCCCGAGGCGAGCCGAAAGGCGGAGACAAGAACGAATTCCAGGTGGGGAAGAAAGGTCCCCGCCTATCGGGTGGCGGGAGATCTAAGGTACTAAGGTAAAGGCGATGCAAGCGATTGCGACGCCCATGTACAGGTACGATCCCGCACCCGCAAGTGCAGTGGCCAGCAGGTAGGTCTCCACCCTTTCAGCGCAGCCCAGTTTCGCGGGCCTCCCGGAGCGAACGGCGGCTGGTTTGAGTCCGGTTAGGCCTCCCCGAAGGATCAGTCTAGGCAGTTGAACAGCGAGGGCATCAACATGAAGTACAACAGAGTAATGCAATTTTCCTCAAACTATAAAGGATGGCCACATTGTTGAAAGTATGTAATTGTTTCCCTGCATCGTATCTGATCACTTGCTCAGGTACCAGCTGCGCCACGCCGTTTACCTTGATTACCTTAGCAGAGCTTGCATGCAAAGCTCCCCGGGTCATGAGGCTGCTCCAAATTCGATACCTTAACCTTGCTACCTTAGGTACCTAAGGTGCCTTACCTTAGGTACCTAGCTTAGTTGGAGCAAAGTACCGCTACCTGTCCCGCCACCGAACCAGCTTTTAGCACCGCTTTTAGAAGCTCGATCCTCTTTCGCTGCCCGGCCCGGCTGATCGGGGTGACTCTCACATCTACAATCGGTCGAACTGACTCTTCTTGCTGCCCCCGTCTGACATTGCTTTTCATTTGACTCTTGAACCACCCCACGACGAGATTCCTGTGTCTCTCCTCTTCTTGTGTCTAGCTTTTCACTGTTTCTTTCGGATACAAAGTTTTATCTCTTCGTACACTCGGCTTGTCCAGGGGCGACGTCTTCTCTGCCCCTAATTATCTCGCAACTCGCCACGATTGCCACTATACTAGCTGTCTGCAGATATTCGATATTCCATCAAACCGCCTCGCAGCTAACTGCACGGCTTCAAATAACGCCTCTCCTGGCCTGAACCCTATTATCCTGCTGTTTGGCCTCCTGAACAGCAACAAAATCTTGTTCCGCCCTGTTCCGCCAAACTTCTGGTTACCTGTTGCTCGCCCTCCGGGTTCTCTAATTCAGCGGTATTCGTTCAACCTTCTTGATCAACCAAATCACCCGACCAGGGAATCACGCGGCTGGTTGCAAACGTTCCGGCATACGAAAGGTCTCCGAGACAAATCTTTGGGAGAAATTTTTTTTTTTAAAAAAATAAAATAATCAGCTTTGTCTAGATTGTTCAAGTCTCTGTCTTGCGCGAGCACTCTCACGGACTATACTCTCTTGGGGACCAACCTGACACTATTCGCCGAGCACCCCGTACAAGACCTGACCATCAACCTTCTTTATCAACAACTCTAACCCATTCGTTTGGCGTTTTGTTGTTTGCAT
>PXOD01000903.1:0-18128 GCA_003012165.1 Paramyrothecium roridum
TTTTACGTGCCCGAGCCTTCGCAGCGTAACCCTGCCGAGATGGATGAGATGTACGACAAGGGTGTTCCGGCTAGGCGGATGAGGAAATACGTGACGGAAGTGCAGAAGGGTCGGGTCGAGGAGCCCTTGTAAAAGAAATAATGAAGCCCAGGATGGCAAGCTTTGTTGGGAAGCGCGGGAAAGGGCTTCCCAGATCTACCGATTGAAGACCAGGCAACTTCATCGTGGAGCGTCTGAATTAGTGTCAATGTTTCACTAATAGACACAAATTGAACATTTTAGATCTTCATGTTCATCGCGAGGAGCCCTACAAGTTACTAGAATGGCGTGAGGTCCTCACGAGCTTGAATGCCTGGGGTGAGATCAAGAGGTTAACTTGGGCCCTGACATTTAATTGGCGTATCTAATATCAATTCAAATGAAACGTGCCGGCGATTTGGTTGAATATGCTAATAGGGGGTAGGCAAGGCATGAGGGAACGTAAGTGACCCACATTCTTCCGCCATCGTCTTCCCGTTCCTGCATGAGGCGCAAACGAGTCATCATTGCCAAGGCCGGGAACACATTTTCCTTGGCATTTACATGCTTATTTTCCTCCCTGATAAGCTCCGGTGACTCCCATTGGCTGCTTTCGTGCAATATCGTTCCATTAGGCTTTGGCGGCTGAGGCGCTTCAGGAGATCTGGAAAAAGCATTTTTGTGCCACAGCAGCATATGTGGGCTCTTCAGCTGCGGAATATTCAAGATCATTAGTGCACACGATACGGAGACTGCACGAGCGAATTTAAAGAACCTTGATTCCATCATAGAAGCCGTCTTGTAATTGCCAGCGAAGTGGCTTTGCCCTGCGAAGTAACTCAACTGATTGGCGAATTCAACAACCCACCATAATACAAGATGATCAAGTGGTCTAATAGCTTAATAGCAACATAAGATCAGTGCCATGAAATGCGAAGATGGATTTTGAAGCTACCGCAAAGCGACTTCTAGAGCCCATCCCTGCCCTCCAACAACTCTCCACATATAAAGTGTTTTCCCTCCAGTTGCTGAAACCCTATAAAGCTTAGCATATAAAGACCCTATCAAGTAAAGTGGGAATATTAGTACTTTGACCGCTACGATTACCTCGTTTCGCTGTAAGTCTTATACATTCGACGATACATAACGGTTTTGCGCATCAAATGTAATTTTCCCAGTTCACCCAATGGGTCCGCCCTACCCTATACCACATTGAGGAGCCATATGGGGCTTGAAATTTGGAGCCACCGGCTCATCAAGTGGGTCTCAAAGAATGCAATGAGCCGGTGGCCCACGGGATATCTCAGACGGAGGGCGAACATGCTGCGCTTTCCCGTAAAATAGATCTGGAGGATAGGATGGTTGGGAGAAAATCTGTTGAGGAAGTTTTCGTCTACATATTAAAAGCCCAATTAACGTATCGAATTTGGCCTCGAGTTTGTTACGCCTTTTAAATCTTTCTCAGGGCTCTATTTTATTTCTTGGATGTGACGAATATCGCCATTAGCAAGCACTGGACATGGCACACTTTGAGCATATTTCCGCTCCAAGCAATCTTACAGAATGGTGGAGTGTATTTCACATTCCTATTGTAACCACTGCCATCACATCTTACCTCATATTGGTGAGGCTACTCCGCTTCCAACGAGCTTCCAGTATCCGGGGATCCTTTGAGCAACAGAAACGGCCCCTTTCATCCATGACCAATACTGAAGCTCATGATATCATGACTCAATTGCAGGAATTAGAATTTCCATCTGCCATGAGCAAAGCACGCAGCGTAGCCCTGCTCAAGGTATTTAAATCGTCTTCGCACGAACCACAAAGTACGAGTCTCACCGGAAGATGGACAGGCCGGCGCTATCCCCACAATGTCTCGATTGTTTGCAGCCACAGGACAGAATACCAGAAAAACCTCGGGCAAGCGAGCCATCGACACCGAGATTCTTCTCCGCGAGGTGCAGAGCCGGCCGAGAACTTCAGAGCGATATAGGCAAGCAGTAGCTCGGATGAACTACCTCCACGCACGATACCGCAAAGCGGGCAAAATCCTGGACGAAGACTTGTTGCATACGCTAGGTGACAACGTGGTTGAGATTTTCCGGATCGTTGATGGTAGCGAGTGGAGGAAACTAAGCGACGTGGAAAAATGCGCTATTGGAATCTTCCACAAGAACCTGGGCGACGACATGGAAATACCCTTAACTGCGTTGCCATCTAGTCGAACTGGCTGGAAGGACGGGCTGGATTTTGCAACTGAACTCCGGGCGTGGACAATCGAATACGGCCATCGGGCGGCTATTCCCAACAAGACGAGCGATGAATACGTCAGGGTGTATGTCGACGGGGCTACCTCAAAACTCCCAAAGCCTTTTACGACGTTGGCCCGGCAAATACTGGGTTTCGAGCTGGATGAGGTTATGCGAACAAGCTTGAAGTAAGTACCACAGCCAATGATACCCATGAAGATAAGGAAGAAAGTATTTCTCACGCTTCTACTAGCCTCGAAGCCCCTGGGTTAGTTCTTCACGGCGCCTTAATTGCTTGGCGAGAGTTGCGAAGGGTTGCTCTGAGATACTTGTATCTTCCGCGCCCAACATGCCTGGCAGTCAAGAATCTTGAAGAGTCGCCTAACAAAAGATCAGGATTGTACAACTTTAGCCAGTTTTCTCTCCAACCCTGGTACGTTGAACCGTCGACGTGGAATAAGTGGGGACCCAAAGCACTCCTATTTCGTGCCATCGGTGGCAGAACGCCTGGCTCTCGAGGAGACACGTACCATCCGCAGGGATATGATCTACAAACAATTGGCCCAAAACCCCAAGAAGGCAAGGGTGCTGAAGAAATGGCAGCTACGATTGAGTATCTGAAGCGCAGTGGAACAAGCCAATGTCCATTTGCGCACAGCAAGCAGGGATAGCATCCGAGGGAGAAAGAGAGGCCGAGGATGCTGTCCGAGTCTGCCCCGAGCTCGTAGTTAGGTCGGCTTTAACTCCAAGGTGAAAAATTGCGTCAGCCAGATCAAGCTCTAAGAATGGACACCACATGGACGAGCAGAGATAGCACGGTAATAACCTGGCCATAGTCAAGTAGCTACAGTAAATTAGGTTTGAAGTACAAAGGCTCGGAGGCGCCGCCTGTTACAAACGAACCCTTGAGTTCCCCAGCGGAGTCGGTTTGATTTTACAATCGATCCGTTCGGAGCCGTCCATGAATAATGGAGCCGGATCCGGTTCGACAGTCTACACAACAACTAAGACGAAGGGGGTAGTTTCATGGTCCATTTCTCACACTAATAACACCCAAGGAAGTATAGCGTCATCAAGCCTTTCGTTCCTATTTGCTGCAACCTGTTCATACCATTTGTAGATCACAACCCCGAGAATAAACTCGCCGCTAACAATTAGCGGAACACAGATTTCAGCTCTCCGCACGTGGCTGCGACGGCACGGTCCTCAAGCAAACAATGAATCGTGAGCCAAGGAACTTGCAAAGCCTCTCGATCAACTGAGTTTTGCTCTGAAAGCTTTACTTGTGTGTTCTTGAAGCGCTTTTTGTCCCAAGGCTGAGCTATCTATTATTTCATAATTGGCGCTGTCAGAGTTAAGCCACTATGCGCTACGCTCCCTTGGCACGGATATGCCTTCAACCAGATCTTTTACATGATGGGTGGAACTGATCGACTGCCCAGGCTGCCACGCGCAGCCTTACCGGAAAATATGTCATTAGACCAAGAAGCTCAAAATTTACGGCAGCAAAGATCTTCATCATGGGCTAATTCTACGATTAGCTTAGTCTCGCCTGTCCACCACGTGCTATAGCTATCGGGTAGAGGCCGTCAACCGTTGCAGACACATTCGCGTCGGATAAGGGTCAGTAGCTCGGACGATCTTATCGGCGCGGCCGAGATGAGTTCTCGAGCGGCATATTTTCCGCGCGGCAGAGCAACACAGCGTGAAGAGCTATATGAAACAACCTGCATGGAGCTCAGAGATATAAGGCGGGGAATCATTCCATATCAACAGAGTATTTTCTACCACAAATCACATTCCAGCATTCATTCACTCCAGCAGTCGTCTCTGCAACATTTCCCGGCTCTCACCATGTCATACGTCTCCCGTCGTGGCCTCGCTCAGATGGCGCGATACAAGCTTGACCAGGAATCGATGAAGCCTGATACCAAATTGCACCGGCTTCTAGCACATGTCACTTTGCTAGACAGAATTTACGAGCCTTCTGAAAGCGAATCAATCTATCAGACCAACAAGATACCAACATTTGAAGAGTGGATCAACCAGCAAAAAGCTCAAATGCACGGAGGAAACGGCTACGACACCAGCCCCGAGCAGGTGGAAGACAGCTCTTCAGATTCCGATTCATCAGACGACGAGTCTTCCGAAGTTTCAAGCTGTGAAACTGAAGTGGTGTGCGTGGAGGATGCTGCCATCTACAAAAACAACAATGCTGCACAAAGCTGTCCTTGCCTGGGCATCAGCAAAAAGGAGCTGGTTGAATACGAGTGGGACGAAGAAGGCAACGAAGAAACGTTGAACGAATCGTATACACCCACAGCTTCGAGTTTAAAAAACGACCCGTTGGAGTCAGGCATTGCCAGCCAAGTCCATGTCAATATGTCACGAGCAACGCCCAGAATTATCCAAACCCCAGGCAAACTATCTGGGAAGCGACGAAAGAATAGTTTTTCGAGCGAGGGAGAAGTAACAGGGAAGAGCAAGCGGAAAGTGTTGTCTACCTGCGTGCCATCATGAGAAACCTTGAGAAGCTCCTCAGGAAGATCAAAGATTTGGCTTGGGGTTCCATTATCAAAGCATGAAGCGACAGCGAGGGCATTTACAAGAGATCTGCAATGTAACATAGTACATACAACTAATAAAAAACTTTGAGCCAATTACGCGCCTCCTTTTGAGTCTAACAACCACCATCATGCCATCAACTATGGAGAAATGATGCAACCTTGCGCCTAGAGATTCCACCGTTCTGAACACAAACCACCCCGAACCACAGGCAATGGGTTGTTATCCCTTCTGCTCTCTAGCTTGCATGTTGCACACACCATGCAGGTCAAACGGTTGGCTAGTTCTCCACTGGTGGAGATTTTCAAGGCACGGTTCGTCCAGGCGGTGCGCCACGATCGTGATTTAGCCTCGCGTCTGCGCTAGGCCAGTCCGAAGGATGAGTGGGAGAGGCCAGTTGATGTGCATTTATGCTGGATCTGAGCTCCACTTCCTGCAACCTGTTGCGAGCTAGGAAGGGACCTTTTTCAAGCCTTAGCCGTCATTCGTAGCGGACTCACAACACGGAGTTGTCTCGGATTTCAATGTATGGATGGAATAGTTTTGTAAGACATTATTCGTGCGATAATGACATGTTGCACATGACACGTGAGCAAATAACTAGGATCAAAAGTTCTCACTCTGCTAAAACGCTCTGCTTGTTAGGCCTCATCAACCCCTGGATTTCACCATGGAGCACGAGCAGCCCCCCGTTACCCCGGATTTTGAGTTAGAGGACCCAGCGCTAGCTGAGTTTTCCGAAATGTTGGCGCCCCGTAGGGCGCCACTTAGAGTCCGTGTTTCTGCCGTCGATCAGTGAGCGAGTCAGTTGGCTTGGGAAACTCCATTATGGTCCCTCGTCAGCTCTGCGTCACTTTCTTTGCTAGCGTCAAGTGACTACGGAAATACAATCTGTTGTTTGTGTTGTGCTCTGGTGATCTAATTCAGGCACAATTGCATAACGCCACAAGATGTGAAATACGCTGTTAGATTGCCTATTTCCTCACACTTCAGACAGCCTCTGCCGACGTGGCAGCCGCATAGTATACCTTGGTCGGTCGAGGCGCCACTTTTCTTACTTTGATCGGGCATTCCGTGCCCGGCCACGGCCCCTCGGGTCAACTTGAGAGCGTTGACCACGTGTTGATCTTCTTGAGGCCGGCTCCGAGTTTGAGCGACGGAAGACTCAACCCTAGACAGGCGTGTATCGCGACGGGTGGACAGGTTGGTGGGGAAGCATGGGTCATCCAACCGGTACACAAAGGCTAATTCGTGTCTATTCTACTACTCATGGTCTTTTCGTACAACTCGTTAATCGCCTATAGCACCGGCTGCTCGCAAATGTTTATTTGTTGTATCTTCTGAGCTTCCATGACACGACAGAGACATCGTGTAGAGAATCCTACGAGAAAAACGAGCACTGATGTGTCCTGTCGTGAAATTTGGCAAACTTAGTAAATTCAATGTGGTAGTTGGTCTTCAAAAAGGATTGAAGCCACGGATTGGGGCTCTAGCAAAGTTGTCAGGTCGGAGCGGATGACCAGTTCCTCCGCTTCAACTCTAGTAGTTGGTCCGATGTAAGAAAAGTTCACGTACGGCCCCACTCTCCTGCAGGACTGATTTGGCTTCGTTCAACCTAGTGCTTCGAGCACGGCGTAGCACTGTCCATACACGGCGTTGGCGAGGTTGGCGTTGCTCGTGTCGCCATCAACAAGATTAATGAGTGCTATGTTTGCCCTTGAGAACATTCAAGCGGGAGTATCTGAAAGGGAGAACGACAATGAAGTCCCGGTTGTGAAAAATCTGCGCAGCATTCAGAAAGTATCCTGATTTGTTCCGACGTGGAGCAGCATTTTCCAGGGTGATACAGTCTGCATCTTTCCAAGAGGAATAAAAGGAAGAAATACGACTCACTATGCACTTGATGACATAAATTCTTGTATGATCCCTAATTCTTAATATTCTCTATAGTCCTTAACAATTTCCGATTTCACGGGATAGCGAATGCCTTGTAAAGAGATGAATCCCACCCTCGTTCCAACGATATTCTTCAGCCTGTGCTTAGGACTAACCCCACTGGCTCAGTGAAGGACTGATTATGTCCTGGCTTGAAAGTTGGACTATACGGATGACTCTTCTGTCTAGATCGTTGCATGAAGCCTCGTTAGAAAACGACTTCTAACTTGATTGTATCTTTGACCAATCCACACAAGATCAGCATCTCACCGAAGCTGTTTCGATCCTGACTGTGAATCACAATTTAGAGCTGCGCCGGTCGATGCCTATTTTGAAACCAATAGATTATCTACCGAAATGAACATCCAAAGCGTATAGCCGGATGCTACGAACCCCGCCATCTCGGGTGGTGGACTGCATGTCTGACTGGATACCAGATTTCTGTTTGCACATCCCTATCATCAGGAAGCATGATTGGGTATTTCATCTTGCCCATAAACGTTATCAGTTCGGGAAATAGCTCTGCATGCCATTTAGGCAAAAAGTCTTCTTAACTCCAGGCCACTTGAGCAGATTTGCACTTGGCAGCAGATCATATGGACACGAAGTATAAATGCCATTAGCGCCCTATATGAGACAAAACATATATGCCGTGTCGCAGAATAAATTAGTATAATGAACTGTCCAGTCATGACTTATCCAACAGAGCGACGATCGCTATGTCTTGCTTTGCTCATACTACACCATGTACAGCTCTCGGCATGCCTTCCAGCACATGCAGATCATGCTAGCGTTATCACAAGGCAACAGCCAGTCCTGGATGAGTATGACTATATTGTGGTGGGCGGAGGCACCGCTGGCCTCACCGTCGCCGATCGGCTCACCGAAAGTGGTAAATGTATTGACCTGACCCAGACTGGGAGATAGAAGAAACTAGAAAAAATACAATTACTGACGCTTTGAAGACACAGTGCTAGTAATAGAATACGGATACTTGGATTCATCCGAGTCCATTCTGGCTGTGACAACGCCCGACGTCAGCGATGCGGGGCCAGATGAGTATCCTCAGGCTACCCGTATCTACAACTACACTTCAGTCCCTCAGACTGCCTTGGATGGCCAGAGGAAATCTGTCCGAGCTGGAGCCGTGGTTGGTGGTAGCTCAGCCGTTAATGGCATGCTCTTTGACCGCGGAGCCGCCGAAGATTACGACGCATGGGTTGCAGCCGCGGGCGAGTACGCTGAAGAATACGCGTCGGAGTGGGGATGGGAGAATCTCTTACCGTGGTTCAAGAAGAGCGTCACATTCCATCCACCATCCAAAGAGGTGGGCGCGACGTACGGCATCACCCATGACACAGGAGCGGCGTATGGTGGCACCACACCTATCCATGCTAGCTATCGGCCATTTCACTGGCCTGTTCAGCGTAAGTAAAATGCTTCAAGCCCAATTTGAGAAGCTGTAATCAATTCAGTCAATGACCATCAGATAGAGCTCATGTTCAAGGCTTTCCAAAAGATCCCCGGCATAAGTTCGCCCAAAGAAGCAGCAGACGGGAGTAAATACGGCGTAGTGTGGTGTCCAAACTCCATGGAAGCCACAAGCCACAAGAGGTCCTATGCAAAGGTGGTTCATTACGACAACGCCAGTAAACGAGACAACTATCATCTTCTTCCAGGCCATAGAGTGACCCAAATTACCATGGCCAGTGCGAACTCTACCTGGGAGGCTCGAGGGGTCCAATACACACCCAGAGACGGAAGGGTAAACATAAAAAGTGTGAAGGCGCGCAAGGAAGTGATAGTGTCTGCAGGAACCATGCATACACCACAAGTGCTAGAGCGAAGTGGCATAGGACCCAGGGATATCCTGACAGCAGCCCGTGTCCCGGTCAAGGTTGAGCTGCCTGGCGTTGGATTCAACTTCAACAGCCACACCAGTTTCGGACTATCATATCGCTTCACCAAAAGTGTATTTCCAACAGAGGCCGACCTTTCTCGCAATAGAACACTCAAACGCCAGGCCCGGAGGCAGTGGGACCTTAACAAAACGGGGCCATATGCCACGTATGTCAATAGCGGCGTGTTTCTTCCCTTTTCTGTGTTTTCCAACCAGACACAGGCGATCATCACCAAGTTGGAGAATCAGGTCTCCACAGATTACTTACCACGTGGCATACACCCGACTCTGATCCGCGGATATGACGTTCAGAAACAGATCTTGATCAGTCAACTCCAATCTCCGAAATCTGCTTGGATGGAATCACTGATGTGGGGCAGTGCATCGTTTGGTGCTATTCTGTTGCACATCTTCTCCCGTGGTACCGTTCACATCTCCCCTGATGATGATGGGGTCAACACCGCGCCTGTCATCGACTATCGTGCTTTTACGAACCCCATAGACTTAGATCTGAACGTGGAGTTACTCAAGGGCGCCCGGTATCTGATGGGACACAAAGCCATGGTTAACGCACTTGGTCCTATAGAGACAAGCCCTGGCGTGACTGGCGACGAGCAGATCAAAGCCTGGCTACGCCGAAACATCAACCCTAGTGTAGCGCATCAAGTGGGCACGGCAACACTCGGGCCCAAGGAATTGGGAGGTGTGGTTGGGCCGGACCTTCGAGTGCATGGCACGCACAGGTTAAGCGTCGCAGACAATAGCATCATGCCGCTTGTACCTGGTTCTCACACAAGCGCTACAGCATATGCGATTGGAGAGAAGGTGAGTTGAAATATCTCGGCATTATGAAAATGAACAGGAAAATAATAGGGCAATAGGCAGCTGACCTCATCCTACGTCGAGCATAAAGTTTGCAGGTGAAGGGTGGATTCCGGCTTACATCTAGCTCTATGGCACAGGATACTGTCTAATAGATATCAATAGTGCGGTAAAAGGACTGCTTCGGAGATTGATGTAGGAGTGGTGGCCTCAATGACTTCAATCAGAGGCTTAGGCATGAGGGTCATGGTACACGCAGGACATCGTGATCGAGCTTCGTTCAGGCTTCGGTTCATATTGAATGAGGGAACGATAAATTTTTATGCTTGTCTTCATCAATTGAATTACTTCATCCTTTTTTAGATGCACAATGTGATTTATCTCACTGATGTCACCAAATAGAATCTGCTTCTTTCTGAAATCTACCAATTTCATCGGCACAGTAGGCAAAGAATCAAGGGTCACTGCACCAGCCACCATCAACTACATACGAGCTTCCTGTTACCCCACTCGCCTCATCACTGCTCAAGAAGACAATAACCTTGGCCACCTCCTCGGGTTCCAGGTCCCGCTGCAGGCTCTGTCCGCGCATGACCTCGGCACGATACTCGGGCGTCAGGATCTCGTCCCTCTGCCTCTGCGTGGCGATGGCGCCCGGCATGACGCTATTGATGCGGATATTGTATGGGCCAAATTCCTTGCTTTGCACTCGGGTAAGACCCATGATCGCCGCCTTGCATGAAGCATAGACAGGCGAGTCGTTGGAGGGAATGCGCCAGGTGATGGATCCTAGGTTCACAATGCTTCCGCCTCCCGCTTGCTTCATTGCAGGAATCACAGCCTGTGTTAGGAAGAAGAAGTGCCTCAGGTTGGCGTTAATGTTGAATTCCCACGACTCAGCCGTCACCTTGGCGGTCTCAACCCTGGCAACGGCCCCAGGTGCTGCGGCGTTGTTGATCAAGATGTGCACGGTGCCGTAGTCCCGCAAGATTTCGCCGGCAGTGGCTTGGAGCATTGACAGATCCGATACATCGCAGTGGTAAAATTTAGGTGGGATGACGGGTGTTCCAGTCCGGGCTTCGGAGGCTTCGGACAAGGACACGATATTGTTAATAGTCCTTTGAGCCGATGCCTCGGCGATGTCAAGGAACAGAACGCGACAGCCCTGAAGGGCGAGAAGTTTTACTGTAGCTGCACCGATGCCTTCTGCTCCGCCCGTAAGGAGAACAGTCTTGCCGCGCAGGCTTGGGTATATGGCATGGTTCTCGGCCATGATTGCTGAGGAGTTAGAGATTGATCAGACGTGGTGCGGGGTGAGCCGGAGTTGGACGACTAACTTAGTCGTGCTGTCCGCCTTGTGACGGTTGGGCCATGCCCGAGGTACAGGGTAGGTAGTTTAAGTAGGTTAGCTTAATATCGAATGTAAAGAATAGGGTTCCTTCGCCATAAAATATAATTATTAAGGAATCCAATATACTTAAGGGTTATTAGTTTACAATACTTTTTCTCTAAACCTAGAGTTAAAGCTTGGCTAATTGTCCATTACCCGTAGTGATCACTGGTTGTCAGATATTGACCAAAATTCCGTCGTCGGTGGGCCAATCCAACAGTTTGTGCCACGAGACAAGTTCTACTGAGAGGTATGAGAGATGAATTGATTGCTTGACGTTATTTAAGGTAAGATGGAGGGGATACAAGATGATTATACAGGGAGGTTTCCCAGCCACCTGATAAAGCGGGCATTACATTTCCTGTTCCAACAAGTTCCTCATATTTTGTGCTTCCACCATGAGATTCTTGAGCACGCTGGTGGGACGAATTGGTGCTCTCTCAGGGAGGACCCAAGGCACTGGTTCTCTTTTCATGGTCAACAGATGAGTTGCCAATGCAAGACTCGTCACATTTATGGCAACAATCTCTCTTATTTCAAATTTATTCCTCGGTCGCAAATCCGCCACCACCACCGTTGCCTCCCTTACAGCTTTCTTAACAGCCTGGTTCGCTTACGTTAAGTCGCAGGCGAAGAACCTTAGGGTGTTGCGTGGACCTGAGCTTGGAAAACAACTCCCTGCCAGTATTTCGCATGTTATTCAAGGTGCTTACCCTACTCCACATCGCCTCTGTCGGACCAATTGATAGTTCCTGCGTGGTAATACGCCTTGAAACACTGCGCCTCAGCACCACTGCTGGCACAGCCTTCCATATACTAGCTACCCAGACCTCGCCATCGGGACAGTGGCCCTAGGAAATGTCAGGTGGGAATTGGAGCTCGACGAACCCAGGAAGCAATGCCATCCGCAGTCGTTCCACTTCTTCCTATTTCTCCCGCTCCAACAGCACTTCGCCTTGTAAGAGTTCTTCAGCATGGTCTCCTGTTATTACAACTTTAAGTTCGAGAAATTACGTGGAGTTTCCTGACTGAGCCATGCTGAGGAATCGTAGGGTAGCATTTTGATGTAAATATCAGAATTTGGATAAACCAGCATGAGACTGACCCACACTAAGGCTTAGCAACCCACCTTCGGCTTGTTGCGCAACGTAACCATACAGCATGCATGTGCCTGCATCACATATCGTCTCACTAGATGTGGATTTGTTCGAGAAACTGTCACAAAGGCTTGCAGAAAATGGCACCGTCAAGAGCTACAAGGAAGTGGGGCTGTAGCTATGGCACCTTAGCCATCCGCTGTGAAATTTCGGTAGCTGGCTTTCAGATAAGTTCGAACTGCCGAAAGCGCCAGTGATGATTTCAGTAAGTTGTTTTATGGATTCTTGTTAATGATCTGGCAGCTGATGGAAATGGGCCCTGCCGGTAGTTGCACACGGCAATGCCTGACCCAGGCGGCGTAATTTATGCTCTGCGTTACTTCAAACGTATGTCAACGGCTTCTCGTACACTATCGACTCCCCGTTGCGGATTTTGACAGACACACGACTAATTCACTTCCTAACACTTCTGTTCACAGTATCAAGATGGATACTCTCATGTACCCACCACTTGTCGTCCCGTCCAAAGACGAGCGTGAGTGTATGCCGGGCTACTGCACAATTACATACTGACAAAATATGACAGTACGCTTCGCCAAACCACATGTGATTGACTTTGAGTGGCTGAAACAAGCATCTGAAAGTTCTAAAAAAGATATCTTCAAGACTTTAGAGGACGCTGCGCCGACCGGCTTGCTTCACCTTGTGAACCATGGCCTGGATCCAAGTCTGGTAAGCATCGCGGGCTCCGTGAAACCGATTAACCCAGACTCATTGAAGATTGAAAACAGTTCCAAACTCTTCGTGGTGTAACGTACACATACATGATGACAGCTTCCATGGAAGAGAAAGATGCCGCTTCTGCCGTGAAAGGCACAGGCTCTTTCGAAGGGTACAAGCCCCGTACCGAAAACGAGTACGTCAAAGAGTGTATTAAGCATGCAAAGCACTGATATCTTGTTTAAAGGAAACAACAAGGAGTCTTACCGGTGATCGAAGAGTGGAACTACGACTACAAGTCCAGCGGTACGATAGATCGACCAAACGTGATCAAGGAAAACGAGGAATCCATCAGAAAGATATTTGATGTACTGGCCCAAGAGATTTGGAGATAGTCCGATACTAACCACAGAAGTCTTTAGTTTTACCACAAGGAGTTGACACCCCGCCTACTTGACGCAATAAATGATTTCTGCGAACTGCCAGCCGGATCTCTGCGCACTGCGCATACCGAATCGAGCGAAGTCGCCCACTTGCTTCTATACCGTACGTTCATTAGAGCCAGCTTTGTTGTATCTTTTGGGCTTCAGCGACGCTCGTTTTCATGTACCCATGCGCAATCAGATACTGACATCTTTGGACTGTTAGATCCCAAGTGGTATAACGATAGCGGTCGCAAGAGGGCTGCCTACGCTGGCCACACAGATATTGGCTCAATCACGTACTTGTACGCAAACCCAGTCGCCAGCCTGCAGGTTTATGGCCCCAACGGTTGGGAGTATGTGGCCTACATTCCAAACTCGCTTGTTATAAACATGGGCGACGCAATGCAATTTCTGACCCAGGGTCGAATGAATGCAACACTTCACAGAGGTAGGGTGGACTCAATACTGGTTAGAACACTGAATTTCCATTGCTGATATTGTTGCAGTGATTAAGCCTACTACCGACCAGGAAGAGGCTGTAAGGACAGCGCTCGTTTACTTTGTCCATCCTAACCATCCCGACATGTCTTCGTCTCTCCAGTACTTCCAGCAACTTCGAGCCAAGCACACAGCTACGACTGTTGCGGCCCCAGGATCGCCCATTGATGGTGTCGGTCGTAAGTGTCAATCTACGGCCCTCCTATATGTGAATACTAAGCCTCATTAAATCATGACAGTAAACCGAGTTATATCCGCATTGTCAGCCATGCGGGAGGATGTCTATCTCTCGCCAGTCAACTCAGCCGCATGGGCGGCTTCGAAGAGGGGAGAGTTTGTGAGGTCACCCAGAGAATTCTGCATCAATTTTGAGAATTTAGTTGTGACATCCGTGCCCAATGTGGCCTATTGATAGATAGCGGCACCATGAATGGCCGCTGGCCGCCAGAGGAGTTCTCAACTCCAAAGAAGTTTGAAAAAGATTTATCTGCAACTATTGGGCTGAGACAATACTACGAGAACTGATGCTGCTATCCTTTGTGAGTTATTTCACGACGTGATACTGGTCTGGATAATTGTTGGTACAAAATCAAGCTGCCTGGTCTTCTGCATAAAAGATGGAAAATGGCGCATCGCTAAGCCTGGCTCGCTCTTAGACACGTATAGAGTAGCCGAAGCAAAGCTTCTCCATTTTGTTCAAACTTTATGTGATCAATAGACTTCTTTCAAGCATCTATAACTTCAAGGTTTTCCACAGAATTGGTGGCATCTCAAGTCTCCTGCAACAGACACACTGTCTCTACAGTCACCGCACCGCGCCCCGAATCTAGCGGAGATATTCTCAGTGACACTAAAGTTCTGTCTACTTCGCCCGCTCAACAGGTGTCAAGTGGACGTACAAAGGAGGCTTATCCCATGTTACATGGTTTGTCTGATTCATCCAATTGCTACTCCTTTTGGAAAGCTTCATATCGAAAGTGAACAGGATTCTGGCTAAAATCAAGCGGCTTTGCGCGTAGGTTAACCTGCGAAGAAAA
Source organism: Paramyrothecium roridum (assembly GCA_003012165.1). Classification (NCBI taxonomy): domain Eukaryota; kingdom Fungi; phylum Ascomycota; class Sordariomycetes; order Hypocreales; family Stachybotryaceae; genus Paramyrothecium; species Paramyrothecium roridum. The sequence continues at coordinate 14,657 of PXOD01000903.1, forward strand.
TTAATTGACTGGCCATGTATTTATCGATCGGCACCAACTGACGTTCGTCCAATACAATTCCTAGGCCCAACACTGAAAGGTTGAGAAGCACCGAAGTTATCCGAGGAAAATTTTTCGTCACCCAGATATCGTTCAGGGTGAAATTCAAATGAATCAGTGAAGTTCTCTGAGCAAAGGCTGTATCGAAGTTAGCATGACGAGAAATGAGTCTAGTTAATTTAGTGCGGACCTTGCAACGTAAGGATATATGGAGACAACAGTCTAATGTCACAAATGACCAGTTAGCGCTTCAAGAACCTCTTTGAGTACCAATTCCTTTGACAACATACGCCTTCCGGGACAAAGTGATTATCTATCTTCGCTCCGCCTTTAGGGACAAATCGTGGCTGACTGCCTGCGGTCGGAGGATAACGTCTAGTTATAAAATGTCATTAAATTAGCTGGCTGAGATGAAGATAAGGTCTGCTCGAGCACTTACCGAAGACTCTCATTGATGCAGGCATGCATGAAATCGAGTTTAGATACCGACATGAGAGTGATGTCCTCTATGTTTGCGAAAGTGCGGCGCACCTCTTGCACTGCTTTATGGTATTGCTTCGGATATGAAAGCAAGAGATACGTAATGCCGCAAAGTAATGTTGCTGTGGTTTCAGAGCCACCGAGCATAAGCATGCTTGAATTTGCTTGAATTGTCTGCATGGGGAGAGGAGGGTTCTGATTGAAAGACGGTGTAAGCGTCGTGACTCCACTGAGGTAAGTATGGTCACGCGAGGGGAGGCTGCGGCAATACCTTCTCATCGTTTTTGAGCAATCCTGCGACTAGGTCGTGTCTTGTAGCTTTCATTCGTCGAATCAATTTCTCTCGTGTCAAGGACGCATTCTTGTTCCTCTTTGCTAGTCTGCCAGAGGTGAATAGCCACGTAACTAGCCACTCGAAACCCATGTTTCCAAGGACCACCAGGTAAGTCCCTTGTCTAGCCATCCCATTCAGAGCAGCGACCCAGGTATGGTACTTTGAATTTCGCAAACAGTCAAAAGGCTCTCCAAATGACAGATCCCCCATCATATCAAAGGTAGTGAAGTCTGTGATGCAAGGTCAGCTGAATACGATGGAGGCTGAGAAATGGCTAGCCATACTATACCATTGCAGAAGATCAACCTCCTTTTTCCCTCCCTCGCAAATATTAAGCAGTCGGGTGAGCAGCAGGCTGACATAACTTGTGATGCACGGCTCTTGAAGCCTCATAGACTGTTCAGAAAAGCCAGGGGCGAGCCTACGACGAAGAGCTCGGTGGGATTCAATATCCTGAGTAATCAGAAGGGAAGCAGGGAACTTGCTGGTTCCTCTGAATAGACGAACAGCCTTAGGTAATTCACCTCCAGTACGGTGTCCATAAATGTCCTTGAGCGCTTCGGCACTGATGAATGAGAGCTCGTCAGGCGCAACTCGCACCACCGATCCATATTTCTCGTGCATCGCCAGGACTTTATGAATCCAGTTGCCCTTGCACATGTGATATGCCCAAGGGAGACGAGATATCTTGCATTTGATGGGACCCGGGAAGCCGCTCAACGGATGGAGGAAACAGCGGAAAACCGCCGTTGTGGCAAGCTGTGCAATTCCTGGTTAGCATCTTCCTGCGGCCCAACAACGAGGCACACTCGTGAGTATCGAGGTTCTTACGACCAGAGCTATTGCAACACCAATTAAGGACGCAAGGTTTGACATATTGCATAAAATGAGTAGTGGCTTGACACTGTTAAAAGATGAAATGAGAATGCTATTCAATGAACAGGATCGCTGACAACAGGGAACTCGTGTAAAGTGGGCGAAGTGCCCTTCGGAAGCAAAGAAGGCTTGGTGTTACTTGGTTTTATTGCATACAAAAATTGTTTTCTCCCCCTCCCACCCCTTGTTATCGTTCTGCCGCTTAATGCAGAAGCAAAGGCTGCATGTGTTTGTGCGTGTGCATGTCCATATGCAATGGCAAGTGGTGTACCGTAACATTGGATGAGGAATCCGAGACAAGGCGTATAAGCGCTTATGCAGTTGGTCAAATGCATTCTCCGTGGGGTCATGATGTGGGCCTTGGCCTTCGGTGTGGAATAAAGTCAAAACCCAGACACCCATCGTACCTAGCTCGGAGTTCTGCTGAATCACAGTTGCCGAACCCCGTTTCCGTGGAATGATCAATTATAAATGCGCAGTCTTATGACTGATTCTAATGCACTGCTCTATACCAGTTCCCGCGCTATCGTTTCTCCTACCCACTGAACCATCCCTCTTAGTCGATCATGTCTTCCGCATTGGCCTGCCTTCCACCTCAGGATATTTCTGTCAAGCTGAGATATTTGAAGAGGTGTGAGGTATACAAAGCCATTCGGCCTTATACCCTTGCTTGCAAGGTTGATGATGATTTCCCCACCAATAACCTGATTTTTGAGGAAGGTCCCTTAGAACATCTTACAGATGTACGTGGCCTGCTGCCAGGCGACTTGACCCTTAGCAAGAATGGATTCAAAATGGTTCAGAATGCTTTCAAATCCCCGGCCACAGGTGAAGAGGTCATCCAGAAGCCTGGCGGGTACTTGGATGAAGTCCGCGAGCTGGTCCGTAAGACACTTGCAGAGGAGGGGATTGCGGTCGAGCGTGTCCAAGTGATTAACTGGGTGGTGAGTCAGAGGAAACTTCACACGCGAAATCATGCGAGCTAATAGGGTGCAAATAGTTCCGTACGGCCAAGAACAAGAGCATATTTGAGAATGCTGATCTTGCTTCCGGGAAAGATTTCCGTGGTTTCGCCCCTGATACCTACGTCCACAACGGTAAGATAAGTATCAAGGGAGGCTGTAGTGTTGATAAGCTTACGAGAATGATGCATAGATTGCAATTACTACGGAGGTGACAAGAGAATTCGCGCCTTGCTTGGGTCAGAAGCTGACAAGGTTCTCGAGTCGAATCGGATTCGACTTATCAAGTAAGATATCATGCTTTTATTATTACATGAGCTACCAAGTAACCATGGGATTGAATCAGCGCCTGGAAACCAATCAATAACCCCATAGAAGACTGCAATCTTGCCATCTGCGATGCGTCGACTGTGCAGCATGACAAATGCATCCACGGTGACTTCATCATCACTCCAGACTATATCAGCCAGACGAACTATGCTGCACCTTGCGAAGAGCAAAAGTGGTATTGGATCAGCAATCAGCAGACGGATGAAGTGACCATGTTTATGCAACATGACACGGATGAAACATCCAACACGCGTTGTAAGTTTATTCTTGTGTTTCATAACAGCCCAAATTTTAGTGGATTCCCGAGGCTCATACCATATACCCACTAGATTGTCCGCACACAGCTTTTTGGAAAGACGACCCGATGAAGTGCAAAGTGCATCGCGAAAGCGTCGAGGTTCGAGTCATGGCAATTTGCCCCAAGTGAAATGTGAGCAGGAGGTGTGGTGGG
>PXOD01000904.1:0-10544 GCA_003012165.1 Paramyrothecium roridum
TGATGCGCCTTGCCCATGTCAGGTGCGAATGAGAAAATGGAGCCAGCGGATTGCGCTCCGAAAACAACGGCCATGAAGCAGAGGAAGAACTGGAACATGTCATACTCGCGCTTGCCAATAAGTGTGCCGCCATACCAGAACCCAAGGGCGAAACAGAGGAAAGTCAGCGACTGCGAAGCAGCGTATAGGGCACTGGACTGAAGGACGGAGATGAGGCTTCGTCTCTGCTGCGCCGCCAAGGAATCGTGATAAAGTTTCAGGACATCATCCTCACGAGTCAGCGATGCAACAGTGCGGACCGCAGAGATGGCTTCAGACGCGAATGTAGCTGAAGCGGCATAGGCACCTTGGACCGACGTTGGAAGTGAGCCAGCATCCAGAATCTGAAGAAGCCACATCCAAGCAGCACGGGAATAGTCGCAGTGCAAACAAGCGCGAGCTTCCACCCGATGGCGATCGAGACCACAATGGCAGCAACTAGAGTGGTAAACACCATGATGAGAGTGCCAAGAGTGCTGCCACTGAGTCCTGCAACATGGGTGGTCTCTGTGGCCAGGAATGAGGTCAAAGCGCCAGCAGTATTCTCGTCCTTGTCAAAGAAGGCGACGTCTTGACGAAGCATCGTGCGGAAAGCCCTGTCACGCACGCGATGGATCAGTCGTTCAGAGCAACGAGCAAAAATGAGACCCTGTGTCATGAAGGCTAGAAACTGGACGATTGCCAACATCAGGTACATGGCGCTCCAGAAATCCGAGTCCTTCTTGATTTCATTTCGGTTCTGGGGAGTGATGGGCTGAGACAAAGTAACGATCTGCTTAGAAAAGAAGACTAGCAAAACATAGTCAGCATATCGCATTTAGGAAAATTGGGGTTCCAGTAGAAACACTCAAAAGACATACCAGCCGCTGTTGGGTTTCCACCACCGCAAATGGCTGAGAAGAAAAGGCCAACGAGCATGAGCTTCCATTCTGGGCCATTGAATGAAGCAATGAGCTTGATGAGCGTCCACAGGCCGTACTTGCGTTCGTCCTCGGTCTTTCGTTTCTGGAGAGCGACGCTTGATGCCGACTTTTGGGTGGATGTACGACCAAGCTTGGCGGCAATATCGTCGTCGGGGTCAGCAACATATTCAGCGTCCTTATCCGCAGTCTTTTGGCGGATAAGCATCTCTTCCTGTTCATCCAACGCGGCTTCCTCCTCGGCAGTAAGTTGCTCAGCGGATGCAATGTTTTGAGCCGATACTAGGTTGTAATAGGCACCCTGCTTCTCAAGGAGCTCATTGTGGTTACCTTGCTCAATAATGCTGCCATTGGACATGACAACGATGTTATGAGCATCCTTGATGGTGGAAAGTCGATGAGCAATGGTAATAGTGGTACGGCCCTCGGAAGCGGCTTCAAGCGCGGCTTGTACGACGCCTTCCGATTTAGTGTCAAGTGCAGAGGTAGCCTCATCAAGAAGAAGAACTAGATTTTGTCAGCATTCATCACGCCATCATGTTGGGCACAGGTAGCTTACTCTTGGGGTCCGACACGATGGCTCGGGCGATGGCGATTCGTTGTTTCTGACCACCAGAAAGCAAGAATCCACGTTCACCAACATTGGTATCGTAACCCTCAGGGAGCGAGGAAATGAAATCATGAGCGTTGGCCTTCTGGGCGGCGCCAATTACAAGCTCCCTCTGCTTCTCAGGACTTTCATGCTGGATCGCGGTACCGATAAGGCCATGTCGAATGTTCTCGAAGATGGTTGTGCCGAAGAGCGTTGGCTCTTGACTAACGAGAGCCATTTGCTGACGAAGCCATCGTAAGTTGAGTTTGCTGATGTCATGACCGTCTAGGTAGATGGTGCCCTCGACAGGCTCATAAAATCGCTCGACGAGTCCCACAATCGTGCTCTTGCCTGAGCCCGACGCACCCACCAGTGCCGTGGTCTTGCCTGCAGGGATATCTAAAGTCACCCCGTTCATGACAGTAACTTCTGGTCGAGACGGATAAATGTGCTTCACATTTTCAAGACGAATGTTGCCGGTGAAGCTTTCAAGCTTTTCTCCCGTCTCTGCCGTCGGATCGATAGGCGAAATGCGATCGATGGTGTTGAAAATTTTGGCTGCAGCGGCTGTCGCCGTCATAAATGCTTGGAAGTTAGGAGCAACATTGCCGAGCTGGAAAGCACCAATGAGGACAGCCATCATGATGATGAGGATTTTCGACAGAGACGTTTCACCGTCAACGATGAACTTGCTTCCTTGCCAAAACGCCAGGCCATAGTTGAGGAACAGAATCAACATCATACCCGCAACCATGATGCTCATGGCACCTTTGACCCTAGTGCCAAAGTACTCGGACTTGTTCAAGTGCGTGTCATATTGCCGAGCCAGGCGATCCTGTGTGCCAAAGGCCACTGCGTTACGGATGGAGCCGATCACCTCATCGGCGAGACCACCTCCCTTGCCATATGCTGCAAGCGATTCCTTGTTGTTTTTCAGCATGAAGCTCGCTCCAGCACCCATATTCAGCATCAATGCAACCACGACGCTGGTGAGGATCAGAGTCAACTTCCAGTAATTGACGAAACCAATGACAAAAGCAGTGATGAAAGTGGCGAGCGCAGCAAGGGTCAGGGATACTTTCTCTGAGATGCCGTCTTGAATGAGATTAGTATCGGACGTGATGCGCGTGGTAACCTCTCCGGCGCCGAGCTTGTCGAAGAAGCCGATATTTTGTCGCATGCAGCTGGCAAGATAGTGCTCGCGGATCTTGGCGCTGATGTGCTCGCCAGTGTAGATGAATCCAACGGTGGCGATGTATGTGACAACAAACTCTCCGATGGCGAGGTAAACAAAGTAGAGGACAAATGATGACAGCTCGCCGGTGAACTCGTCGTAAGACATGCTGCCGTCGCCGAAGAAATAATCCTGAAAGATTTTCTGCAGGTTTCCGAAAATGATAGTCATAAGTGGCAGAGCGGCGCCGGACGCAATCGCGCAGATGGCGGAGACTACGATGATGAGGAGGTCGTTCCGCGAGGCATATCGGTAAAGGATACGGGCGCCTTGCTCGGTTTCGGGAGTGAAGACTTGCTTTTTGAGGATCTCGGCGTAGGTTGGGGGGAGATGTTTGAAAGCATCGTCCGGGTCGTCGGCCTTAGCAGGAGCTGGAGCGTTTGAGTCGGCTTTCTTGAGTTCAAGCTTCACAGGCTTGGTCGAGGTGTCCTTTTCGTTGGCGCCACTTCTCGAGGCATCGACAGAGTCGCCAGGGCTGGAAGACGGTCGCAGCGTGCCCTCGCTGGCCGGAGCCTTTTCCACGTCGTCGACAGCCATGATAGGCCGGGGTCTACGAAGCACGGCGCAATGTATGGGGCGCTGGGTGCTAAGGCGCACGAGAATCAGATGAGGTCGTTGATCGAGGCAATCCAAGTATGGTCGCCAGTAGCGTCTGGGGAGTACAGATGGAAGGGCTGGCTCCGGAATGCTACGAATGCTGTTGCAAATGGACAAAACAACGAGCAGAGGAGATGGGTCTGAGGCAGCTGGGCATGGGCTGGAGTTAAAATATAAGGTAAAGCCATCCCCCAGAACCACCAAAAGGGCAGAAATGCGGCGAAACGAATCACATTAGAGTGGAGGTGGACTTTTGTCTAGGCCTCGCTCCTTCCATATCGAAGATCGGGGTTGACCAATTCCGCAAAGCGAAAGCGAACCTGGATTCCAGAGTGAGGTACCCGCCAGGCTTACAGCTATTGGATCGAGGTCCGAGGTACAGCAACACCCCGCTGCAGCTGCACCCACACTCATTTCGCGAGTACAGTACATTGGGCCGTCCCGGGGGCCCAGGTACCTGCAATGACGGATCAAACGGCATCGAGTCCTCGGAAATCCTTTCCCGCTAACCCCGTCGAGTATCCTTTTTGCGCTACCAGCACTTCCATTCAGAGCTCGCCGTGGCTTTTGTGAAGGGTGCAACGGCGTGAGTCAGAAGACCAGTCATCATGACCCAGCTCTTCTACAGTTTGACGCTTTGCATTCTTAATTCAAGCCTCTTATCCTTACAGAAGCTTCGGTCGTGTTGAATCCGAGGATGACGTGTCGGGGCAGTTCTTACGCGACATATCTGCCTTCCCAAGCTACAGTAGCTCCCTCACCTTATCTTCCCTTTACAGGTAAGGTACCTAAGTAGGTACCTACTCAATCAAACACAATATGCCCATCTTTTACCTTTTATTGAATACCGCTCGTGCCATCCGACCACCATGGATTGTTTTCTAGTAAAACGGCCATAGCACCCGTTTTCCAGCGTAACTACCGACGTATTGAAACTAGTGGTAAGGCCAGGTAATTAATTATTCCCACATGCGTGCTCGTTTCAGTGTGGAGACCCGAAAGAAAAGAAGAAGAAAAAAACATGTACGACCAGTCTCAGCTATCCTGCGTTGTGAATCGGTTGGTCGCATCTCGTCCGACTACCGGTTGCACAAGAGGCAGAGGGAAAATAGAGAAAGAAAAACTAAATAAACTAGACTTGTCTCAAATCGGTATGCAGATGCTTCCGGGTCTGAGACGGGTATTGTTCAGGCCCTCCACTCCAGCATTTGTGATGTGGAGAGCATAGCCTTTCCTGCAAGGTTCGCGGTGCCACGCCTCGCACAAACCGTATTGTCGGACTCTTACAGATACCCGAACCCGACCCCCGAATCCGCCAGTGCTGATGCGACACCCGCCCGGAGCCGATGCAACCTCCTGGCTCCTCAGTAGCTCCCCGGACGTCCACTCGACGGAGCCGACGAAGACTGGACTGCTCCGGGATAATAAGATCTGTTTTGACAAGGTGCAAATTATCCACGTCCGCGCCCATGTCTAGGCCTACAATTGGAATAGCAATGGTGCTTCTGCAGATTCCCAGCGCATCTTTGGATTGGGCGACACACAGCCCGCAGCTCCTGTGTGAGTTGTCGTATTACCTAAGCTGACTACATCTAGGTAATGTTTCTATGATTCAGGACACCTATGACTTCCCATTAGTAGATGTTGGCCGTAGTCTGTATGGGACCGCCCACGTTGATGAAGCAGCCGCGATTATGTCTGTTTTACTATTGATGCGCGGGTGGGTCCTAACCCCTTCCTGTAGACGGACTTCGGACCTGCGCCGAGTCCGCTCCGTCTTTCGTTGCCGAGAGGGTACCCCACGCACCCTGCGAATACGCGGTCTTACATTTCCCATTGCGCTGTTGTTCTTACAACCAAATAACAGTGCGTTGAAGATTACTCGGCATGCGTGGGGGTTCTCCAATACTTCATGCGCGCTGATCATGCCAACCCCCTTGACGTCATCCCGATAATGCGACTCAGGTTCTGTGGTTGACATGCATGTGCCTCAAAGCTATGTTCTTCTGCAAGCAAAGTCTGACGGTTTCAACAGTGGCTTCTTTGAGCATCTGAATGGTGGCAGATTCCCAGAAAGCCTATGGATGCCGGGGACATGGGCGCATCTGAGCATTCATAGCTGCGCATTATGCTCCGTAACAACAGATAGCATCACAGCCATATTCAATTGAATGGAGCCCAAGAAGAAGAAGAAAACAAGGTTACAATGTCATAATCGCAATTTTGAATGTTACCAAGGTTTGCTTGCTTGGCCATGAACCCCAAGGTGCGGTACGGTACGTATTCGATGAGCTGCCTTTTTCATCCAATCACATGCCACGCCGGGACCAACCAACCAACTTACAGGTAAGCCTTCCTCGCCGCCGCTTCTTGTGTTTGTTCTAGAATTGGCCACCACCATCTACCAACGTTGTGAACATCGTGTCCTCTTAACGTTGACCACGTTCTATATATCCAACCTGATCATCAGCCTAGCATAGGCGGTTTTACTTCTTGAAGCCCAACTCGGAACTACCGATCCTCCTTCTTCTCCTCCGACGAACGACCGCGACGCTACAACTTCTAAGCAAAGCGCCCCATACTGAGCGCATCTATCTCTGTACCCCATCGCACTACAGCGCGCTGCGGCGCATACTCTCGCATCGACCATGCTTCCTCAAATACTTCCTCTCCTATTGGCCCTTCCGTCCCTCGCCATCGCCGCAAAGCCAAAGAATGCCATCCTCCTCTCTCAGGTCCAATCGCTGACCCTCCGCGGCAATGGCGCAAAGACGACCAACCGGCGCGTATCTGCCATACCTCAGCTAAAATGCATATCCTCCAAGGCCATTTGTGATTTATACGACATCGAAGTCATGCGCTGTGCGAACCAGGGCTCCTCGTACGGCGGTGAGGATATTGAATGGAGCTGTTCCGCTTCGCTCCCCGAAGAACTCAAGCTCGGCAGCACCGACGTCATCTGCGAGGGCTATTCATCTCCCGACGATCCCTACGTCCTCAAGGGCAGCTGCGGCGTCGAATACAGACTTGCTTTAACAAGCAAAGGTGAACAGAGATACCCTGAGATTGCCAAGGGTTCATCTTGGTTTGGTGATAGTCCTGGCTCTCCCGATTGGTCAGGCTACATCTTTGCCGTAATTTTCATCGGCGTCCTCCTTTGGATTCTGTACTCGGCATACGCTGCTCGAAACGGCCAGCGATATCTCGGCGGCAGGGCAGGAAATCATGGTGGAGGTGGAGGCGGCGGAGGTGGTGGTGGTGGATGGGGGCCGGGATGGGGACCTGGCTACGATGACCCTCCTCCTCCTTATCCTGGATCAAAGCCATACCAACCACAACAAAGGGGATGGCAACCAGGCTTTTGGAGTGGCCTTGCTGGAGGTGCAGCCGCTGGGTACATGGCGGGAAATCGCAATCGTAACAACGGCTATCAGCGAGACACCGGAAGTGGTTGGAGGGCAGGCCCATCGTATCAGTCTTCTCCAGGCTCATCCTCGTCCTCCAGCAGCTCTGCACGTCATGAAAGTACAGGGTTTGGCTCAACGCGTCGTAGATGACATTGTAAGTTAGGTAGCTAATCACTAATAACCTGAGTGTATCGTGCAATTCACGTCGATTATCCGGCTACCAAGAAGTGCCTTCGACCGTTATCCAACTCTTACAACCGCCCGTGCGTTGCATCCTGCCATGCACGACAACAAATTGTGCCGGCATGTATGTACAAGGAGCTTACACGCTCCCATCTTCTTTATCATGTGTTGGTACATGTGCATCCTTCGAAGAACGTAACCCTACAGCTCGACCATTGGGAAATGATTGGTCAATTCGTCCCCCCCCCCCCCCAACCCTATAAACTATGATTGGTGCCATGACCAGATTGTTCGGCCTCGTCGAAACAAGGACGTTGAGGCATTTCCGTCCAATGGATGCACCAGGAATAAGTCGAAGTGACAAATGACAGACTCACGGGTATGGTCGCCTCAGTGATGCACAGGCATCACATCCATCTTGTCAAAGGCCCGAGAGCAGGTTGGGCATTTGCGCATGCGGTTGCTGATTCTGTCATCAACACATTTGTTGCAGAACAAGTGACCGCATGTCTTCAAAGCCGTGTTTTTGAAGTTATTGCGGCAGATGGAACACAAGGCAAAAGTCTAGCAACTTGTTAGCTGTTGGCCTCACTTTCTAGATTACCCAGACCTTGACTCACTCGAAGCATTTCTTCCTCTTCCGATGAATTGCTCAACGCCTTGTTCTTCCAACTGTCCCGATCCTTCTGGATGTGTTCGATTCGCACCTTCAACTTCTCGACCTCAGCCTCTTGAGTGGCGTTTCGCTCCCTGACGACAGCGGATGCTGAATCCTTCGACTTGACGAGGTTGGTCAGGTCGGCGAGCTGCTTATTCAAAGACTCCATTCGCCTCACTGCGTCCTGACTAGTCGCATCCAATTTTTTGTTCTCGGCAACCAAAGTTGCATTTGCCTGTTTCAAATCCGCAAGTTGCTTCTCCAAGTTACCAAGTAGAGTTCGGCTCTGTGTTTCGAGATCCTTGAGCTGGGCAATGATTTCTGCACTCTTGCTGTTTTGATGTCTGAGCGACCGGATTTCACTATTCCGTGTATCGGCGTCTTTGCGTGCAGCAAAGTATTTTTGATCCGCTTTGCTCTTCTCAGCAATCGAAACAGCTACTTTCTCCTCCAAGGCGGCAAAATCCATGACTTTCTTTTGGGCCAGATCCTTCATCTTCTTATAAGCCTTTTCAATCGACGGCAACTCCTGGTTGATCGACTTGAAATCCTGTTCCAGCTTCCTGTACTTCTGTTGTAGCTCGTCGACGGACAGATTTTGTACCTCGTCAGAGTCTGTCATTGTTTGATCCTCTGTTGGCTTCAGACGCGTTATCTCTGATTCCAGGGCCGAAATTCGGTCATCCTTGGCATCAACAAGCTCCTTTAAGTGCTCCAGTGCTGTCCTTTCTTGCTCCATAGTCGACTTCCTCTGGGTGTTCTCGGCCAGAATTTCGTCTCGCGCTGAGCGAACTCGTGTCAAGTCATTGTCGCGTGACATGATGTCGGCTTCGAGTTCTTGAATGTTCTGGTTTGCATCTGATTCTAATTGCGTGCGGAACGCCGTTCGCTCGGCCTGCAGCTTTTCTGCCTCTTCCCGCAACTGCCGATTAGTAGCTTCCAGATTGTTGATCCGTTTGATGAGGTCCTCATTCTGCGCTTTAAACTGCTTGAAGACATCAGTGCGGACGAAATCCTCATCAGTCAAGGCTTCTCGACGCGCCTTCAGAGATGAGTTCTCGTCTTGCAAAGTCTTTATTTCAGTGAGAATCGTATCAAGCTGCTCTTTTTGCTTCGATGCTGCAGCCGCTGTCTCTTCATATTTGAGTAGAAGTTCATTGGCGTTACCGTTGGTCTCGGAGGCCTCGCTGCCGGCCTCGCCCGATGTGGCGGCAGGCTTCGTGGCGTTGGCGAACGCTTGATGCTCCAATTTCTGAACTTGCGAACTTTTGGCGCGATCCAATTTCTTCTCCGCTTTGAAATATCTGAGGGTAGCCGCGTTGAGTTGTTCGGAAAGCTGCTCCTTTTCGCTACTTAGTCGATCGAGCTTTAGAAGATACTCTTTCTGTGACGCTAAGAGGCCAGTTATTTTGCCCTCAAGCGACGCAGCGTCGGGGGATAGTGTTCCACGTTGAGCAGCCAGACGATTGAGCAAGGCCTCGGCTCTCGTTTTGATCGATTTGCCTTTATCCTGCAAGTGTTTTTGAAAGTCGTGCAAGTCCTTGAAACTAACGCCACTCAGATAAGGCGGTTCTATCAGGCTTGTGTCAGCCAGGGATTTCCAAGATGAGGTAACAGAGACCAACCAGTGGCGCTCGAATCCGTTTTCACTGTCGACTCAGCAAGAAGCTCCAACTCTTCCAGAATCTAACAACGAATTAGTTATGGCCAAGCTATCACATTGGCAAGATGCGCTCACCTGCCGCCACCAAGCATCAATGATCCGCAAGTGGTCATCGTGATGCACAGACCGCTTATGCAATTCTTCCAGTCGTGATTCCGCTGTTTGCGCCTTGCGGCTGTATTCTTGCATCTGCCGATATATAGCTCCCTTGGTATACGCCTGAAGCCCCGAGTCAGCACCTTATTCAATTCGAACGAGACCGAAAGATTGTGTACGGATCAAGAGTTTTTTGAGCGAAGCGTGCAACAAAAGATTTGGGTAGGTTCAGCGAGTTTCCGAGACGCCGATGATCGCTAGTCGCAGAGCAACGAGTACCATCACTGGCCTGGTGAGCACTATCGTCCAGCAACGACATCCATCGAGGCTGCATGGGACAAATGCATGTGAAATGGGTCGGAAGCAGAGGAAGTGGTACATGGGAGAGGTCTTGAGGTGTTGCGCGTTCGGGCTCCGAAGAGGGGACAGGGGAGGGCACCGTGTGTTACTTACGTCGATCCAGGTCTCCTCCTTCATCTCAAGAGCGTCGTCTTTGACTTTGGACCCATTAATTGCCACCCTCTTACTAGGGGGAGCCAAGTCGTCAGAGCTGCCAATGGCAGGTCTCTTCCTGTCCTCCATCTTGGCGAGCGTGGATGGACGAGGAGAGTCAGAGGGGGTCGTGGCTACAGGCATCAGAAAGCGCGTGCACCAAGCGCGCCGTCGGAGCAAAGGGAGAGTTCAGAGCAATATTAAGCGGCGAGAAGGCCCTAGAGCCAGGTCTCGGTTGATTTCAGGTCGTGCCGGCGGTCATCAAGGGTGTGCGAGGAGGTGATGAGGAGGATGCTTGAAGCCAGGAGTTGAAATTTCGTAGTTGAGTCGCAAACCAAGAGCCATTGTTGTAGCCTCGAAGTGGCTTAGTTCCGCGCTAGCTCGAATTCGGCGTAGCCTTATCGGCGTGCATCGCGGTTAATCTTCGCTCGAGGTCGAGTGTCACCCGCTGATTCTGACTGTTCGCGACATTCTTTTTTTTTTTTCCTGGTCCTACTCTATCGCATGCCAGCACGTTTGCGCAACGCCGCACCGTGGCCATGATGAATGGTTGACCGCTCTATAATATATTATACGCACAAGTACAAGAATATTTATCATGAGTTCCATGTTCAAGAAAAAAGGGAGGCTTGGCCTTCAAGCCCAAAGATCCCTTCCCGCTCG
>PXOD01000905.1:0-13046 GCA_003012165.1 Paramyrothecium roridum
TATATTTTAGTATAAAAAATATAAGTATTTTCTTAGAAATTTAATAGTTATTTAATTAATAAATAATTATAGTAGTATTTATTTCTTTTTCTTAATTACTTGATTGCTTTCCTTAAGCTCTATTATATTAGATAATAAACTAAATGGTGTAATATCCTGTTCCTGCTGGTAGAAGAAACCTTCGATTCGTGGTGTCGTGATATTGTTCATGCGCTAATTCTGACCTAAAGTTGAGTCTAGTGGTGACACTCAGCCTACCTAAGCCCAGCTCGGGACGTTGCCTCCGATGATAGAAAGCTCTTTGCCTTTGCAAGAACTGGTATATCAATCCAAGATCCAACTGAACAATGTGAACAAGCTAAGCAATGGTTGTGGGTATACTTTGAGCAAGCAAGTGAGGTTACATTGCCCAGCTCCGCCGCCCAGGAGATCAATGAAGAGCTTTGGTCACGTTCAAGTTGTTCAACGGCAGGGAGGAACCCAAAATTCTTCACAAGGTTTTCAACTCCAAACTCAATGCTCTGGTTTGAGCCTGGCTTGTGCACTTGGATCGTAGAGGTTGACATTAAAACTTACTCCCAGTGTGGCCGATTAACTTGATAATGCTGCCAGAGAAGATCTGTATCGAAAATATAGCACAACGACTCAATAGGCAATAAATAGCAAGACTCGGATCAAACACCTCATCCCGCTTGCGTCTGAGCCACAGCCGTATCTCTCCTCTGTCTCAGTCCTCGGCATTGACATTGAAAGACGGTATGTTACCCATGCAGGCCTCCCGGCACTGTTCGTGCTAGATCTGGACGGCTTCAATCTCTTTCTCCGCCCCCAGCTAGCCAATTGGGAAAAGCACGCCAAAGGAAATCTCGGCGCTTGAGCGAACTCGCTTGAGCATGGTGTCACTCGACTGGACACGTCTTGCCGGCGGATGAAAGTGAGTGCAATCCCGGCGGTGTATCGAGATACATGGTACCTTGGACGTCAAAAGAGACGTGGATGTGCCACGCTTTTGGCCACGCGGTATCTCTGGGTGCACCTTCCTGCCGGTATCGTCCCGGCGTGTCGTCCGGAAGGGAGTCCGCACTCGCGGGCCGGGGCCGACGACACAGGCGGTGTCGGGTACGACGTCCGGGTACCGAGTGGATGCCGGAGCTTGCAGGGACAGGGAAGGACATGCAGGCAATGACATACTTATGAAACAAGGGTCAAGAAATCGAGATGCACAACCGCCCGCCGTAGTGAGCAGGATCCACTGTGGCTGGGCTTGCATCCTCCCGAAACAATCTCACTGAGCTGAAACAGGACGTGAGGGATAAGACGCCGTGAAGTGAGGACAGACAACGGCAGGACCGTGAGCTAAAAAAGCTTGTGCTGTAAAGTTTGGGTCTTCTTCTTTTCTTTCCTTTTTCTTCACATCTTTTGAATACTGTATGCGATGATACAACCAGGTCCTTGAGTGATGTTCCAGGTCACTGCACACATGCAATGATATTGGCGCGCGGCTGGCTGCATTCCTCTGCTAGGGTAATGTTTGGGGCAGAATTCTTGGCTGTTCCTTTGTTGAAAAATTGTGGCGGCGGACGGAGCACAAGCTCATTGCTTACCACCCAGAACTGCCGATCCCAGGACCAAAAGCAGCAGTGGACCTTGGGCAGCAACATGCAGTTCTAGGCACCAGTAATTTCGTCAACCCCGGAACGGGTTTCTGAGCCTTGTGGCTATAGTCGGCGTAGACAGACCGTGCACTAATTCGACTGGCCACAACTTGCGGATACTCCGTGGTGGTGGGAGTTTTTTTTTTTTTTCTTCTTTTTTACCGGCTTTTGTGAGGTATCTGTGGATTAGTGGCAAGTTGGTGGGGCTACGGTGTGACGTATAGGAGGGGTAGTCCTCGTTTGGGTCTCCTTTGACCACCTCAGTAAAGAGGGGGAGGGGCAGACTTTTTGAGTGTTTTCCTCGTCGGCGCAGATTCATGCGCACGCCAAGTCTGAGCAACCGGGCGTCAGATCAGGAAAATTCTACGCCTTAGCGGCAGGGAGAGAAATCTTAAATGCTCATTTAGTTTACTTTTTGCAATGGCCCTCTGGTTGCCTCAGAGCGTTGGTCACCTGTCCGTCCCTTCGAGCTTTCTCCTGGTATTGTCGGCCCATTGAGGCTCACCCCGCCATGCCATGCGGCGAAGACAAATTTCGCAACAAAGGATTCACTGGACTGGGCTCCTCGATTTGGAAGCTCACCTACAGTAGCCTGCCGTAGTGACTCACATCCCTGATCCCTGAACTGTGCAATGGCCTCGTTGGGCCGGGAAGAGCTCAGGCTGTGTTGTGTTGTCATGGAAAAAAATTCTGATTTCTTTGTGCCACCTAACCAATAAGTGGGCGGTTGAGGTTCCAGGCCCCACACGTAGCTCCTGGCAACGAGCATGTACCAGCAAGGTTCTGCAGCTCTGGAAGCATGTAACGAGAGTCGGCTCTGAGCGAAGGTCTGGCCGTTTGAAGAGGCCTGCGGCGTGTGGTGAGGACGCCCGGGTTTCATGTTGGAGAGGGATATTGAGGCAGATGTTGCAAGCTCTTGATCCGCGCTCGTGTCTCATCTGGTGAGGGGTTTTTCCCTGAATCATATCGAGCTCTCAATCAGAATGAATGACCACGTACTGCCGTATGGAGAGTTTGCTCGAGATGAAAGTGAGTGGCCGTCAAAACCGCCACATGTACATGCATGCCGGCCAAGGTACAGCGGGGGACAAGCGGCAGAGAGAAGCTCAGAGGCTTTGCCACAGCACCACCAGCTCCTCATGCAGACCGAAGCAAGCGTCACGGCCTTTGATTGGCCCGAGGCGGGATTTTAACGCGCACTGCCAGAAAAATTTTTGTTATCGGGCCTAGGGCAGAATTGTGCCCCTCCTCTTGGTTTTCCCCCCTCCTCTCCGACCCCACTCATCATCCTACTCGACTGAGATCCCTTTATTAACCCTCCCGCTCACCCACCACACTGCGATCTCTCTTTTGATCTCTCTTTTCTTCCTCGTCCGCATACCAGGAATTATCTGCATCCTATCTGCGAATTTGTACGTTGTTTCCCTGCTTCCTCGTCATCGAGATATCGCCTACTGACATCGCTTCCACAGAGTCAAGAGACTCCCAAACAACCTCACGTTCTACTCCAAACACCGCCAAAATGGGTAAGGAGGACAAGACTCACATCAACGTCGTCGTCATCGTAAGTCTTCCATCAAGCTTTCATCTGCTTTGAACAGCCTTACTAACCACTTCACCAGGGGTACGTCGAATCATCCATCCACGCACAACACTCGATCGAACAAGACTAACTTTGACAACAGCCACGTCGACTCCGGCAAGTCGACCACCGTAAGTTACACCTTCCTTCCGGGGAGTTGCTGAGCTTTCTGCTCTATCTTCTCCGTGTTCTCGCTCCAATATGCTAACTCGCTCTGCAGACCGGTCACTTGATCTACAGTATGTCAAACATCACAACAACTCCTTCATGCATCAACTAACCACTTAAAAAGAGTGCGGTGGTATCGACAAGCGTACCATTGAGAAGTTCGAGAAGGTATGAGCATTTTACGATTTTTTGTGAATATCTGAGAACATTTCTTGGTGTTTTGGTCCCTTCGACCTGCGTCCATCACTTGTGGTGGGCGACGTGGTTTCGTGCCTTTTTCTTTTGGTGGGGCTAAGTCACTGAGTACCCCGCTCAAAATTTTTACCCCTCCTCACTTTGTACCTCCCAAAATGGCCTCATTCTGACACCCAACACAGGAAGCCGCCGAACTCGGCAAGGGTTCTTTCAAGTATGCCTGGGTTCTTGACAAGCTCAAGGCCGAGCGTGAGCGTGGTATCACCATTGATATCGCTCTCTGGAAGTTCGAGACCCCCAAGTACTACGTCACCGTCATTGGTAAGTTAATTCTCGTTGTTTTGGTGATTTTCTGGTGTTTTTTGCGGTGGTTTTCGCGATATCGCGGCATTCCAATGTGGGGTGTCGTGACCCCGGGTTTTGGTATCCGGGGGTTTGGTTCGGAACCGCCGCGCTAGCGCCGCTCGCTCTTGCCCTCTGTACAAATGACTAACCATGCCACAGACGCTCCCGGTCACCGTGATTTCATCAAGAACATGATTACTGGTACTTCCCAGGCCGACTGCGCCATTCTCATCATTGCCGCCGGTACTGGTGAGTTCGAGGCTGGTATCTCCAAGGATGGCCAGACCCGTGAGCACGCCCTGCTCGCCTACACCCTGGGTGTCCGACAGCTCATTGTCGCCATCAACAAGATGGACACCACCCAGTGGTCCGAGGCCCGTTTCCAGGAGATCATCAAGGAGACCTCCAACTTCATCAAGAAGGTCGGCTACAACCCCAAGACCGTTGCCTTCGTCCCCATCTCCGGCTTCAACGGCGACAACATGCTTGAGGCCTCCTCCAACTGCCCCTGGTACAAGGGCTGGGAGAAGGAGACCAAGGCTGGCAAGTCCACCGGCAAGACCCTCCTCGAGGCCATTGACGCCATCGAGCCCCCCAAGCGTCCCACAGACAAGCCCCTCCGTCTTCCCCTCCAGGATGTCTACAAGATCGGTGGTATCGGCACAGTTCCCGTCGGCCGTATCGAGACTGGTGTCCTGAAGCCCGGCATGGTTGTTACCTTCGCCCCCTCCAACGTCACCACTGAAGTCAAGTCCGTTGAGATGCACCACGAGCAGCTGCCCGAGGGTGTCCCCGGTGACAACGTTGGTTTCAACGTCAAGAACGTCTCCGTCAAGGAGATTCGCCGTGGCAACGTCGCTGGTGACACCAAGAACGACCCCCCCATGGGTGCCGCTTCTTTCCAGGCCCAGGTCATTGTCCTCAACCACCCTGGCCAGGTCGGTGCTGGTTACGCCCCCGTCCTTGACTGCCACACTGCCCACATTGCCTGCAAGTTCGCCGAGATCCAGGAGAAGATCGACCGCCGTACCGGCAAGTCTGTCGAGTCCAACCCCAAGTTCATCAAGTCTGGTGACTCCGCCATCATCAAGCTGGTCCCCTCCAAGCCCATGTGTGTTGAGGCTTTCACCGACTACCCTCCCCTGGGCCGTTTCGCCGTCCGTGACATGCGTCAGACCGTCGCCGTCGGTGTCATCAAGTCCGTCGAGAAGGCTGCCGCTGGTGCCGGAAAGGTATGTTCCACTTCCTTCTCTCCCAAAATACAAGTTGCTAACCCACCACCCAGGTCACCAAGTCCGCTGCCAAGGCTGGCAAGAAATAAGCGACTCATATCACCATTTGTATCGCTTAGAGATGGCATGAACTCACTTCTACGACGACACGATCTACTTATGCAATGCACAAGCTTCGGCTTTGTTCGGGGCACGTAATGAGAGGCTGGGTTAGGTTTTATCATGATGTGCTTATCACAAAACACGAAAAATAGAGAGTCTAGAAGTGATTCCCAAGAACATTCGGTTTCCATGTGACGTGATGTGAAGCGATTTAAATCGGTGCATGATCTTTGTCGTCGCCATGGTACCACTGCCTTGTGCTGCCGGGGAGGTCCCTGTTTTAAAATCGGTCAGGCCATGCACGCTATCTGTTGATTGGTGAACTTTGTTGCATTCGCTGCTGTACAATACACATGTCCGCCCAGACCCCATGCAATTCCAATTCTATGCTTCCCAAGTGTTTTACAAGATTATGATACAATATGCTACACGCCCCACGCCAATTGGCCTCTACCTTTTTGCTTCGTTTGATGTTTCGGTTTGGCTCGTACTCGTTGCAGCTTGGCTGTGCGACGTCTCTTTCTGTGGAACCTCATCTTGTGAAGGCTCTGGTGCACCCTGTGACCCCAAACTGACCTCTGGTGATTTGTCCTTGGACAAAATTCCGGCGCCGTCTTGGTTATCCACCAAGTCTTCGGAAGAAGTAGGTTCTTGGAAGTTGACTGCCGATGCATCGTCCCCATGCTGAGCCTGAGACGGCACAGCTGTACCCATAGCCCGCTGCACTGAGACGTTTGCCTCTCCAAGTTCTTCCAGCACGTCCGCACCCTCAGCAATATCCTCGGCATCTTCATCAACCAATTCAATCTCAAAATCTTCTTGGGAGCGCTCCGAGGCCAGCTTGAAGCCTTCATGCCAGGAAAACTTCTTTCCCTGGACTACTTCGCTGACGAGTTGAGCAAAGTTCTTTCTCAGCATATCGCTCGAGGCACCAGTCGTTGTCGCTTGTAGTGACAGCTCCTGGCGTTGACCTCCGTGCTGTCCAGCCTCTATGCTGTTATACCGCAGGACGTGCCCGACCAAGTCTAGATCGACCGTCTGGTGGACTTCGAGACCCATAAACACGTATGGTACGTCAGCAACGCCATCGGACTCGACAGACTTCGCAGGCAACCAGCGAGTGGGGATTGAAAACTTGGTCTGGCTTGGGGTGCGAAGGCGGCCTGCCAGCAGGTTGAACTCCGAACTAGCGAGGAACGCCTTCAAGTGCTGCTGCTCCGTGTCCAGGGCGAGTTGTTGATAATGTGAAACCCTCACATCGACAGCTTCAGATGGCAGGAGGACGTCTTTGATGGTACAGGGAACGGAGCCATACAAGGCCGAATTAGGTGGGAAGGAAAAGTTGGCGAGGTCGGTATCATGGTCGATTGGGAGTCGGAGTCTTACTTCTGGAGCGCCTTCCCACGTGCCATTTTCCGTTGAAACAGCAGGAGAAAAGTTGAGCATGATGGCAGTTGTTTGGGTGACCTGAGCATCAGAACCGTTGGTGATCGAGGTCAAAGCCGCTGGGTGGGGCACCATCGGTGCCAGGACTCTGTTCGATTTGCCTTGCGTGACCTGCGAAACATCCTGCGAAGCATGTAGGACATGTCCAAACGTGGCCGTCAAAAAGTTCTCGACACCAGCTTCTGTTGAATCAAAAGCGGAAGTGGGACCAAGCAGCTGCTCAGGCAGTTCGAGCCCATTCTGTTCATTCTCATCCGCTCGACCAATACGGAAAACGTATCTCGACCAGGAGCCTAGCTTGTCCTTCCATGACATGCTCCTCTTTTCGCGGTCATACCTTTCGAGCATGCCTGCAGGACTCCGAGCCCCGTTCAAAGGTGTAAATATTTCTGCCGTGCTTGGTAATGTATTTTTCCGTTGGACTGCGAGTAACAGTCTGGACACCACGTTCGCTGCGTCCTCAGTCTTCAAGTGACCTTCTGGCGCGCTGGAATCGGCTTGTTCCTCGGCAAGCCAAGTAACCTCGAGCTCCTAAAGCAATGTTAGCTGGAGGACTAGATAAAATTGAGACGAGATGTCTACCTTGGTCGCCGCATCATGGACGATAAAGGTGTTTGTGACTCGCGCCAGCTCCGCCATGGCGGCGGGCTCTAGCGCTTCCGGGGCAACCTGTGCAACGGTCACCCGGCGGGTCCTTAAAGCTTGCAGATTCTCGTCGAGCTGGCCGAGGAAAGTCGGGACTGTTGTTTTTCGGGTGTAGATGCTCAGGCGAGCCTCCTGTGGGTTGGCTGTAATCTTCTCGCCGTTTGACCGATCCAATACTTCGGATCCGAGCCGTTCGAGTATGTTGGTATTTAGACCTGCAACTTCATGTTAGAAAGCGTTCTGAACCCCTGTCAATTCTCACTCACGAGTGAGGACATCAAAGACATTGGGCTGGAGCCAGATCTGTACTCGTCCAAAGCTTTCAACGTGCTCCTTAATCTCCAGACCCCATCGCTTCACCATAATCGCAAGCGCGTGGCTTTGTTTTGGCGACAGACGCCCCCATTCATGCGGCGTCTCAGCAACCCATTCGCCCCGCTTGCGCAGCCATGGTCTCTCGCCCAGAACTTTGCTCGCCGGCTCGTTGCTCGATTCGAAGTTGTAGTAGTGCAGCAGCTGATCCTTCTTGAACCCTTCCACAAGCGTGGTCATGATTTGAGAAAACTCGTCCTGTGGAATGATCCGCTTCCTGGGGCGGAGCTCTTGCAGGTTTTGCCAAACAATGTCCGAATAGTCAGACTCGGAATCCTTCTTCTGGACCAGGTTGTCCCATTGTATCTCCCCTTCCATAGGTTGATCCTCGAGCGCGCGTATAGCCTTCCTTGCACGTTTGGTCTTGTTCGGATTCTTAATGATCAAGGCTTCCACTGGCTGTCCCAGTGCATCAACCTCGAGTTTCTTGTGGTGGAGCAGTTCATGACTGAAATGGTCCTTATTAAAGTCATACACCGAGTCCTCATCGGCATCGAGTGCGATATTGTACCCCGTCTCTTTCGGTTCTTCTAGCAAAGGCAGGGAGCTTGTATCGTCGCTGTTCTGGCTCGGTGTACCTGGCTCGCGATCTTGGACCTTCTCGAAGCCGGTCCGTCCTTGCGCTTTGAGTGCGGTTTTGAACGCATCGTCTTGAGTTGCTCCCCTTCTTGAGCCCGTCTCATGTTCCGGAACGTCTTTGTCAATGATCAATGCTCTCAAAGCGTCTCGGATCGCACTGCCCTGTTCAGATGAGTAGGGTCTTCGAAGCTGTGGCTGAAAGATAGGGACACCGCGAACAGCGCCCAAGCGATTGTGGAGACTTTGGCGACATGCCCAGCACAGTCGCGGCTTCGTAGCCACCCGTGAGAGCATCTGGAATGATTATACACCCGGACAAAGTCGGAGGATGCAACGGCGCAACCAGTCTCGTCTTCAAGGAGCATCCAAAGCTGTATTCGGTAGCGCCAGAATATTTTGCGACCATCCTTATCGATAAGATAAGAATTCCGGAAACGCGTCTCATAGCCAGCACCGCGTCCTCATCATTAACTCTGGCCACACATATATTACACCGCAAGGCGACTTGACGGCACATGCATTAATTTTTTGGCATTTGTCTCCAAATATTCCTCTGTTAATCAATAGTCAAATATGCCTCCAGCACAAAGGAGGCGGCGGGTGGTGGGTGCATCGCATCTGCCCCTCTATGATCGAGCTAACAACGTGCATAGGCCGAGGACGAAGAGTCGGAGGACGAACGACCAAGGCAGCGACTGAACCACAATGCATCAGACGATGAAGGGCGCAGCGCATCTGATGAAGATATGGACACCGAGGAGCAGCCCGGCCAGAGTGCCGACGACCAGCTCGCCAAGAAGTTGATCCGATACGCCATTTCCTGTGAATACTCAAGAACGACGATCCGTCGTGATGGTATCAAGGAAAGAGGTAGAAAATCCAAGTCGCTCGCTTGTTACATTGACTGACTAGCTTGTAGTCCTTGGAAATCAAGGACGGTCTTTTAAGAAGATATTTGCGTTGGCGCAAAAGCAGCTTCGGACGGTGTGGGGGATGGAGCTTCGGGAGCTTCCAGTTCGAGAAAAGATGTCGTTACAGGAAAAGCGCCAAGGTATGTGTATCCCGGCAAATCCACGACAAGCCTCTAACTTGGTATCTCAGCGATGAAATCAAACTCCCAGCCCAAGATCGGGTCGGGCGCCTACATTCTCACTTCCACCCTGCCAGAGGCCTACCGCGATGCAGCAGTCCTCAAGCCCTCAAAGGTTCCCAGCGCAGAGGAGGAGGCTACGTACGTGGCTTTCTACACCATGGTAGTCTCGCTGATATGGCTCAACGGCGGCGAGCTGAGCGAGCAAAAACTGAGGAGATATCTCACCCGACTGAACGCCGACCAGAACGTCTCCGCCGAGAAAACCGAAGTCACGCTCAAAAAGATGGAAAGGCAAGGATACGTCATCAAAAAGTCCGAGCGGCCGCCGATAGGGCAGGACGGCGAGCAAACCATCACATGGCACGTCGGTCCTCGAGCCAAGGAAGAGATCGGCCTGGACGGGGTGCTGGGCCTGGCGCGAGAAGTGTACGGCGGCTCAGACCCGGAGCTGGAGAAGAAGCTCCATGCCAGCCTCGGGATCAAAGAAGGGCCTCTCGGCAGCGGAGGAGCGGAGAATGAGGAGCCGGACGAGAGCCGTGCCGAGACATAGCGATGACCGCCAAAAGTAATTACGCCATGATGAAATGATACCACAATGAATTGCGCGCCCTGGAGCGCTTCAAGAGTATATTCGTCCCTTGTCCGAGGGGTATCTAAACCAAAACGCCGTCATCTGATTGCAAAACGCCAAGTAACCACATTCCATTCCCCCTTCGTCGCCCGATCAGTTGCCGTCGCGTACCGGTCGCATGATCTCGTCTTCCTCTCGTGGAGGAGGAGGGCCGCAGGGCTGTAGCATTTTCTGTAATGGATCAACACCTGTCGGGCATTCCAGCTCCGGATCTGTCACGTACCCTGATATACTGCGCCCGGAGCTTTGTGACAGGCTCATTCTCTGCAAGCGCAATGTACGATAGGAGCGGTCGGTGGCCGACAATGGAGGAGTAGGTGTCTCGTTGGATGTTTGTGCGCCACTCCCAGCTCGACGTGTCGGGGTGTCCGGTTCCCACGTACTTGGCCTGGAGGCGCTCGAGTTCCTGCTGGTTGCGGAGCTTGTCGGCCTGGAATTTTCAGTTAGTGGGGTTTCAGCTAGACGAAGGAGGGGATATTCACCATCTTGAGTAATTGAAGCACTTGAACGAGAGGCGGAGCGAAAACGAACGAGCAGATAGAATGATCAAGACGGAGCCAATGACTATGTTGGCGCTTGCGACGATAAGCAGATTCTGTACGTCAAATTTGGCTTATGTAAGAACCTAGTGCCGGTGGCCTACCCTATATGCGATGCCTCCCGAAGGTATCAGCAGGTTTATTTGCTGGTTGATGTTTCTATGCCATTGTTCAATCTTTTGGATACAGTTATTCGAATATCATCATATGTTACGTGAAAGATGCTGTCAGTAGTTTTTTCTGCGCGTTGACAGCTACATTGCGTCCCAGCAACAATGTATCATGGCAAGACTGGTATACATGCACAAACAAAAACGGTTGACGAAACGAAACAAAAGAGTCGTAAATATCATAAGTCATATCTAGATCTCAGTCTCATCCGCCCAGCCCATAGTCATCGTCGCCCACAAGTCGTGAAAGACTGGTTGACTTCCCGCATTCTTGGTGGGTGATCCGAGAGGAAGAGGAGTCATTGTAATGTCGGGATCCCACGTCGGCATATACTGCGAAAGACTCCCGTCAAGCATGGGACAGCGACCGATGTAATTCGCATTTGCTGCCATCGCCTCTGCCTCGGTGACCTTGATGAGGTTCTGCTCGTACTTCTCCTTCAGCACGCGGAGCACAACTCGTGTCGCGGAGAGCACATCAATCTGGTTGGAAGCGGGCGTGAGGTCTGTTTCTTCGCACATCTTTTCGAGAAAAGTGTTGAACTGCAGATGCGTCCGGGCCCAAGAAGAGTCCCACGCCGGGCAGTCGGGAAATGGAAAAGAGAGGCGGATCGCCACGATGATGGCCATGATAAGTTTGCACCAGTCAATGCAGGTGAAGCAGGCGTAACTTGTCCTGTCCAGGCTCACCATGTAGTCCATGATTTCTCGCACATTTTGGCAGCAGGTGAAAAGTTTGGTATGATCAGGCAAAAGAGGCGTCGAGCCCCCCTTGGGCAAGCGAGGAAGCTTAAGAAGCGTAGCTCCGCCGGACAGGTAAATGTCGGCGGTTGTCATGGCAATCTTGACCGCATCTGCCAGCTCTGTTAGCCAAGGTCCACTACGGTAGGGGAAATGACGTACCGAGCGAGGCAATATGAGGAGGGATCGAATCCTTGATCGAGCGGAGTTGCGTCTCCAGGCCGAGGAGCGCGAGGCGACTTTGCTGCTCCGACTGCCCCTTGCGCTCATGCACGGCTTCCCACGCTGAGCCAGTGGTACTTGACAGCCGAACCAACGTCGTAAGAATAACATCGCTGTCTTCGTCGCTGATGGTGTCGAGCATGTCGCAGCACGTCAATGCCCACGGCGTGAAAGTGCATGACAAAAGGCCCTTATACGACGTCGGACTGAGAAAAGCTCTGGGAAGTGTCATTAGTCAAGCATGGCGCCTTGGACATGGATGAAGCTTACACAGATGCAAGGTACTGAAAGCCCAAGAAAGAACGAATGCAGTCGAGTTGGTTGTCGTTCGGAAATCCGGCAAAGTTGCAGGGACCGGAATCCTGTTCAAGCTCAAGGTCATGAACTAGATCCGCTGCCATGCGCAAGTAGTGGTAGACCTGTTTATTTCTTGGTCGTAGATGGAAAGGATACCTATGGATAGTTAGAACATGTACGCCGCATACTCATTATAACGTACCAAGCGCAGTAGAGCAGGATCCCCTGCAGCAACTCTATGCTTCGCTCTCCACCAGCCACGAACTTCAGCCCAAGGACCTTTCGAAACTCCTCATCGTAGAGGACGTGGCCTTGTAAAGTCTTTGAGCCAGAAGCGGCTGCCAGAATCGCGAGCAGCACAAACGGGCGCGTCGCTGCAAGCTGGCCAACCGTGTCCTGAGGGGAAAGCACAATGCAAGGAAAGTGAACCAGCATAGAGGAGCGGAAGGTGTCAAGGAGCGACTCGGCCGACGAGCGGTTGAACTGTGGCTTCGCATGAAGGTCATCCAGCGACACCGGTGGCGCCGACGAGACGGACGGCGTTGGCACGCTGCCCATGGTGGAAGGGGAGGCAGAGGAGTCTTCCATGCTTTCAGGGAAGAGGATGTCAAGCATGGAGCTATGTGACTCCTTCAACGCTTGGTGGTCGTCGTCGGCCTCTGACTGGGCTGACACCGCAAAGTTGAGTGTGAACGTGGACGCAGAGGCCCCGGCAGCAGCAGCTGGCGGCTGCGGTTGGGCCTGCGCAGCTCTGTGGAAGAGGGTCAGCATTCAGTCGTGTTAGATCTTGAGTGAGCCTTACAGGATAGCTTTCCTAGAACGACGGACTCTAGGCCCTGTTCGCGAGACACATTCCTTCTTGGTATCCAAGCATCTATGCGGGCATGTGTTAGTAGTGACTACAACAGGGGGGGCTGCAACAACACAGGCAATGTAGGGGGGTGGGCGGTTCGAGCCCAGGCAAGGGGGGGACCTACTTCTTACATACTCCGGGCTTCTCGCTGGGGAGGCATCGGAGCTTCGACGCACGAC
>PXOD01000907.1:0-17022 GCA_003012165.1 Paramyrothecium roridum
AAATATGGATATAACGGGAAAACGCGCACAATCAAGCCATAGATATGTAAGCGTACAATTGGAAAAAAAAAAATCCTTTAATAAAGAATTATTCCTCGTCGCGAACTAATAGTCAATCTTCATATTATCTTAATCAAGAGGCTTCTTACTGGAATGAGTCTTATCAAATGCCTCCAAGGTAACTTAATTGAGGTAGAATAACACGGTAGGGAAAGTATTATAGTATGCAGACAAATTCAATCATCTTTACCAGGTTAAGTTAGATAGCTGTGCGTTCTTTAATAGCCTAGTATCAGAAGCGACAACCTTCACTGCATTTATAATAATGAGATGCTTATCTTATTGGGCTACCATAGCGGAGTATATATTAAATCGATTGGACATGCAAAGTAAATCAATCATCTAAATTCCCTTCTTTTCTTTTTTTGTAATGGATATGATCATTTCCCGAAGAGTCGTGCCCCCGCTTGTACGTTAAATAGCTTCCATCTGCCTCTGCATAACCCCTTGGCATGTAACTCGAGTCAGGGCGGCCATATTGTTCGCGCCTCTCATCAGTGAATCTTGCTTGTTCACTAGGTTCTCGAATCCATGGCATAGATGGTCGGTCGTTGGAGGAGAAAGATGGCTGGCTGTCACGCGGAAGGGGCATGGTCGGCGAAGTCATCCCTATGGAATCGACCGAGTCGGCATGATCTCGATTTATCGGACTTATCGGCCGTCTGTTCAAAGCGGTCTGACGAGGTTGCAGCCCAAACCCCGTCCCGTAACCGCCACTTCCAATACGAGGACCGCCAGGTGAGGTGGCTCTTCCTATGTCGTAGTTTTGAAGCAGATTCTCACGACGGGCCTGTTCTGGGTCCCAGTCATCTTGAACTCGCTCACCACGGGCAAAGGCATTTTCCCCATCTGGTTTCCCCACTGCTTCTTGCATGTATAAGTCAAAGTCCTCGGTCACTGTGTGAATCTTCTTGAAATGGTCGACTGTGAGTCGTGGTGGATCGTGGTCCATCCGGCCATCGCGGTACTGGTCGCGACGGGCATCATAGTGTGCCAGTGATGATGCGATTTGGAAGGCGTTACGTATCTGCCGACCATTCCAACAGAACTTTCCTTTGTGCTTATAAAAAGTGTCCTCGGCAAAACGAAGGATTTCCCTTTCATTGATCTGCATAGGACGCTCGTCAGTATCCGTGCAGCGCTCTTTTTCAATTTTTCTAAGTCGCTCGATATTCATCTCCCATATATCCATGGTTTGGTGGATGTCAAGTGGTGGATAGTAGAGGATGAGATGGATCCGAGATTTAAACGCTTCATCAAGAGCACCTGGGCGGTTAGTAGTTAAAAACAGTAGGCCGTCATAGTATTCCAGGATACGTAGAAATACTAGAAAAGATTGTCAGGGAATAAAGGTTGCGAAGCTCGCAGCTCATCGAAGTGCGGAACGAATTCGTTACATATGGAGGGTCTTACCAGAGACCAGGGCATTTTTGGTCAGGGTTGCATCCCCCATTGCCCGTTGGGAGAAGAACGTGTCGACTTCGTCTAACAGCAAGACACAATCCCATGCGTTTGCCAGTCGAAAGATCCTCCGAAGTGCAGTTTCAACATCGGTGGGTGTTAGCCCAAGGTCTCCACAGGTAATGACGAAAAGAGGCTTCCCGCACGCCTGCGCAACAGCTTCCGCCGTGGCAGTCTTACCCACTCCTGGAACACCATGGAGCAAGATAAAAAGGCCCTTGCCTTTGCCTTGAATCCAGTCCATTGATATATCATCTCTAGAAGCTAAGCGCTTTTTACGAAAATGGTCCTCAACAAGGGATTGAACCAGATCCTTGTACTTGGGCTTGATTTTGAGACAAGCAAAGGCGTCGTTGATCTTGCTTACTTTCGTCAACTTTGATATGTCCACTTGAACGAATTTGCGCTCTCGTAGCGCGTAAGCAAAAAGACGTGACGGCATAATTGCCAAGTCATCGGCGTCAAGGTCTTTGGCAGTAAGCAGCGCCTTGCTCTTATCGTTCTCTCGAATCTTAGCCAGCAGCTTATCGTTTTTCATGACGTATTCGTTGCTTTCTGACGCCGTAACGCCAGACTTTGTGACAATGACCTCAAAAGTCTCATGTATTAACTTGGATCTGTCCTCATCTGACCACCAACAGATGGGGAAGTCCTCAGCAACAGATGAGCGGTTCATATCCACGGCTTTTAGAACTGATGGAACCGGCTTCCATGCAGGACATGTCTGGAATGCTTCAACAAAATCAATGATGACTTCACCACTGATGAACTCTGGTCGAGTCGCATAGGAGCCGGTGGAATCAGGAGCGACCTCTCCCTTTGGAGTGATCGTCAACGTCCACCAGTTGTAATTTGCGTGTCTGCAGGCAACAAAATCAATATAACGTTGGCCGAGATCTTGATAGCTCTTTCTGGTTTCCTGTTAGTTGTGAACAAAGCGGAAGGGGTAGGCAGCAAGGGAATTGACCGGGCGCTTGCCCGGGAACGGCTCAATCTGAATGGTGTCGGTTACCACACAGAATTCTTGACCAAGAAAGTCAATGTAGTACACATGCAATATGAACATGTGCTTTTGTTCATACCCATAATCATGGTAGTCTCGATGGCTGGTCTCGTTTTTTTGGTCACCGACGCTCATGCCATACACGCGCAAAGCTCGCTGCCCAATGTTTCCGTTGTCGGTTTCTTTGTCTGAGCGGGTGCCCATTGGTCGATAAACTGTCTCTCCTACCCGGAAAAGACACCAGAGGTCAGAGAAGCTAACCCGTGGATTATCCTCCGCAGACAAGTTTTCAAAATGGTGGTAAATCGGCAGGACTTCATCCTCTATGAACTGGACATAACATTTCAGCTCAGCTAGGGCCACTTCCCACTCCTTTCGAGACTCGTCATCCATGGTTTCGCTGCCGGCCTTTTCTGACAAATCACTGGAGTTTTTTGGAGTCGCAGACTCTAATGGTTCATCATGGTCTTCATACCGGCTCCGCATCTCCTGTAGCGCCTCTGCGACCTTGGGGAAGAAATGCTTCAGAGAATAAAAGGGACGATAGAAGGTTCGAGGACTCGTGTCCCAGGTCTCTTGCAGGCACTTGGCTAAGATTGTGAGGATAGTAGGAGACTGGATTCGTATCCGCGTAATTTCCTTGGTCTCTAACTCAACCATTGGCACTCGGAGGCCCTCTGTCTGGAGATTAGGGGCCTTGAGAGGCACCGGTTCCAGCCTTGTAAATTTCTTCTTGCCTCGTTTCGGAGCGGGATTCTCCCGACGTTTCCGCTCATCTTGTATCTCCTCGGAGAGGCTCGAGTCCGATTCAAGAGCGCTTATTGCATAAATGCCTTTTTCGAAGGGCTGAATATAGTTCTTATACTGCGACCAATCGCATTTCTGTGCTTCCGGGATGATTTTGACCTGGCCCCAATCGGCAAAGTTACTGTGCCGATCTGTATCGTACTGATCTGTACGAATTTCGGCATTGGAGTGCAGCTCGCTAGTGCCTGTGGTGGAATTGGAGCCCTCAGGGGGATTCTGAAGGAGCACACAATTAGCTTTCAGCAAAACAGCGTATCTAGGATTAATTTACTCTTTCTTTGGCCATTTTTGGGTCAATGACCTTAACAGATCAAACGATTTGAGTCTTGTAGAGTCACGGAATCACATCAAGACAGTCTTTGATTCAGTCAATTGCATAGCAATCACAGGAGATGATGGGGAAAATCAGGCAACAGAGGAGGGGCAGCGGAGGGCTACCAGTATATTAATGATAATACCGCAATGAAAAAAGAAGTGAAAAGAAATGAAAGAAAGTGGCTGGATCCAAAGTCCCATACATGTGTCTGCATTAGGCAGAATATTATGTGTCACAAGACCCAATCAAAGGCATGCAAAAGTGCATAAAGGTAGGCTCCCGAATGAGCAAGGATGAAATCAGGTTTTTATTACTTACAAAGCTTACACCGCATTCAAAGTATGAATGCCTTGATGAGGCTGGCCAATTGGACCAAGAAACAGTGCACACACAGGATTCAAACCAGGCTGTCGAGGCGTTCCGAGTACACCATCTTGTTGAGCCAAAGGAAGGGCTAATGACTGCGCATCCCACCTCATTCTGACGCGCTAACTAGTTTCAGAATATTTCTTGGTGGCTTAAAGCAGCTGAAAAGTGAAAGGCTCTCGTGGATAGCCCATAGTCTATATTCAAATACTGTTTCCTGGCCAGTAGACCAAATACACTAGGCTTACATCCCTGGATCTCTCTCAACTTTGATCACACACCCACCGTTTCCAACATAACAGTGGCTATGGAAGAACAACACAACCGATGCGTCAGCGAATACTTGATGGAAAAGGGCTCAGTTCTGGCAGAAATCCACGAAGCATGGGATTTTAATGACGGGCTAGGAGAGCCGAGCGATCAAAGCGAATTTAGGTGCGCCTCACTTTCTCTGTATTGTTAATCTTCCAAACAGACAAGAACTGAGACCTCAAAGGAACTTCGCAGAAGTGCTAGAGACGTATTCTTCTTGGTCGCAAAGCCACGACACCCCTTTCAACTCTTCTGCTTGTAGCTGGTTGGACGTCTTGGAACAATTGCGAAGAGCCTGTGAAGCTACGGCCAAGGCCGAAATGGCTGACACAAATTTTTCGAGAAGAAATCATAGGAGACTCTCTATCATTTCCAAGTATTTACAGCCTGGCTTGAATGGAATTCCAGAGATGCTTGCCCCTCTCCACGGTGGACTTGGAATGCTCTTCTATGTAAATTCCTTGTGCCTTGGCTTGCTTGGATGCGAACCTTGCTGACCTTTTCCGTGAACAGCTTCTTCAAACAAGGGAGACTAGCCGTCAAGATATTCTAGACGCATTTGAGGATGTACCGAGAATAGTTCATATGGCATATGTCCAGTCGGAAAAATTTCCACATCACAGAACTTTACAGCAATCCATAAATCACTTCAAGTGCACTCTCTGCAATACAATTCCCCATCTAGTTGACATCCTTCTTCCGGACAAACTCTGTTCGTACCGCCCGTCCAGAGATAAATCAATGCATTGTGCTTTTCAGACTAACAAACTGCAAAGGGGCCAGGGCGAAAAGTCGCTTTTCCGGGTACAAAGTCACAGATCTCTTGCATTTAATCAAAAGAAGTGTCAGCAAGCTAGAAACATGCGCTAAAGATCTTCAAGATGGCCTACTTGCTGATACGACGGGGCTTATCCACGCTACAGCGTCACGAACTCTCGAGTGCGTTGAGGAAATTCGAGGCGAGATACAAAAAGTGGACAGCACCATGGCCAGTTTGAATGACCAGTACGGCACGATTGATGACCGCATGTCTTCCTTGGAGAAGATTGTCTCAAGGCAGTTAGACGTCGCATCCACGAAAAATCAAATGGGCTTGAAAGAGATGCTAACAAGCGTCGTGGCCGGTAAGCGGCTTAGCCTTGATGATTTCTTACAGGAAATACTTAAATTGACGTGTAGTTTTCCAATATTATAGTGAGAATGCGATCCAGGGGCTACATCAACATAAATCAACAGCCTCCGTGTTTCGACTTGCGTCGCCTGAGGAGCGCGACAGCTTCCTCCACCTTCTTGATGCAGTAGAAAGAGAAACAAAGGATCTCTCCAGTGTCATTCGCCAAAATCAGGATCGTGAGTATGACGTAACCTCAAAATCTTACTACGCCATGATTCTCGACACCAGACGTTTTCACGAGTGGCTGAACGCGACTCATTCAGATCTGATATATGTTGAAGGACCATTTGGTCCAGCTTCAACATCAGCGAGGCAGTCGCCCATGTCGTATTTCTGTGCGAACTTAGTGAGAGAACTTGAGGGCTTTGATAACACTGTTGCGCTATATTTCTTTTGTGACCAACACAGTGCATCAACAGGTCACTTCCAAGGCCCAAGAGCGCTTCTACGGAGTCTTCTTACCCAAGTACTCCAGCAATGGCCCAACCCGCCCTGGGAGGTGGTGGATATTCCACAAAGTTCTACTGCGACTCACGAATCCATCCCTACAGAGGATCTCTGTCGTAGACTGGAACTGGCCGTGAAACGTGTCCCAATGACTGCAACACTACTGTGCGTCATTGACAATCTGCCTAGTTTAGAGAAACCGTGCTGGGAGAAGGATTACTGGCTTCTTCTCAATACTCTTGGCGTTCTTGTTTACGACAAACATTCTGGTTTCAAGTTCAAAGTCCTCATAACCAGTCCCGTTCGAAGTAGAATCCTACAGAACGAGATAACCAAGGAAAGTCGAATTGAAGTGACCCAGCGGGGGCGGGTAGCAGGACGGGAAAGACAACACGCATTGTGGAACGGTATTCAGTCGGACAGCAGAAGGTAGTGGTACATTTGAAATTCCGACAAATTGCGAAGCGGGTCTTGTGTGAAGAAATCAACGAGGCGGCAGACAATGCGTGAAGGAGTGGGCTTTAATAAGTGGACTGATAAAGTTGTTTCATAACGTCGTAAGGACATTTAAGCCATCCACAGACAATCATCACCACATTAAGATAAAGGCACATTTCTATGCAATATCTCTCAAAGATGTTCGCATTGTTCAAAGAGATGTATTTATTGGCTCTCCCGTTGATCTGAGCGAAGATGCCGATGTGAAGGTCTACCAATACTAGGATTTCACAGCCTACCAGGCCTAACTCTTTGCAATTTTCTATGCATTGGTAGGAGGACATGTCAACAGGCTTGGTACCCTGATGCACAGCACAATTAGTTAGGGTCATTGAGTCGTGTCGGAGGGGGAGGTGGAGCATATTTTAATTTAGCGGGACGAAGGTCATGAACTGCGGGATGTGGATTCAACGAGGAGCCATACATGCCTGGGAATACAAGGTATATCAATTGGTTCCGTGTGCTATATGTCCCCTATCATATGAAGATAATACAATACTGGAAACTTTTTAGAAGAGGATCATATGGCATGCAGGGAGTTAGGAGGTTAGAATAGTTAAGGTTAGAATGGAATTAACAGCTTAGAGCTTGATTATTAGCCAGAGAAATTAGTATTTTAGCTATAGACCCATCAGAGAACTTGTTTAATATTAGGACCTGGCTTATTAGTAATTTAGAGGAATATGTGATCTCATTTATTAAATTCACTTTTATTTACTTAGACACGCAGCTTGGTTTCTGTTAGTCTCAGCCCACCTGTTGCAGGCCAAGACGCCCTTGGTGAACACTGGATGGGAATGAGGACAAATCAGCGCTCCATTCGGTACTCGTTTATTTTGAGTACCCCTGGCGTAATATTAGCCAGTAGATGCTAGTAAATGGAGATTGCGGCAACCATAAAGAATGTTCGAGATTTAGGATTGAACAGAAACGGGGGAAATTGATCTTTGGTATTACGCAGGGTCGTAATCGGCTTGCCAAGCACGGGCACGATCATCCTCCAAACAGAGCATCCGGTTTGGATACAAATGGCCTCAGGCATTTAACTTCCCCGCAGCAGAAGCTCTCTACACAAATCGACTGCGCTTGAACTTTTTTGGATTGTATCCGCCGCTTCCTTGTTAAAATGTCAGGTGCTGAGACAATTATGGGCATTGTTGCCGGAGGCGCAGGCTTGCTATCCTTGAGCATCCAGTTAGGCCAAAGTGCAGTAAAGCTGAAGCGCGTCTGCCAGATGGCCACGGACGCCCCACAAACAATTTCCAGGCTCGTATTTGGGCTAGAAACCATAGCACTCGCCCTGCATGAGCTTAAATAGCAGCGCCAGCAGGCTCCGAGGAACGGGGACCTACTCCTTCATTGCATTGACCAATGCCAGAAGAGCGCCGCCGAGGTACAGCAACTCGTTGACCAGATAGAGGCGAAAATATCCAGACGCGGTTGCATACGTGGGAAACTCTTTGCTGTTTTCAAGGAAACAGAAATGAAAGATCTCCTTGAAAGACTCAATCGATTCCGAAGCTCCCTAGAACTTGGGTATATAATCTATCTAGGAGATAGACAACGGTATTTCCACGAAATTCATACGCAGGTACTAACCCAACAAACCTCTGTGCTTCAAGTTCTACAAATGAAGCTTGAAGCAAAGCAAAGCAGCCAGTCGCAAGGGCCCACTTCATCGGGACAGCCATCAACAGCGGGGTCTCATACACAGCAAGCCAAAGCCGATGATGCCGAAACAACAGTAGCAAACCATGATGAAGTGGTTCTCAGTAAACTAAATAAGGACCATTACATTCACGGAGTTAACCGCCAGACCACAAATCACTTCCCTAATAGAAGGCAAAGCAGGACGATGCTGAGAGCTCGTACTTGCTTTCCAGCATTTTTATCCCGAGCGGTATGGGATATAGCAATTACTCGGTCACAATATGGTTAGAACACATATTGTCGCTCATACAATGTGATACCTGAGAATTCGAGCATAGTCAGATATTGCCGAGATGACAACAACCTTGACAAGATCCGAGAAGCCTTTGTCAAAGGGGAAGCCGCGCCTCTCGACGTTACAAAAGGGCTTTACGGTCAATTGACATTGCTAGAAGTGGGGTTTCTCCTGGCTTTTCGTCGAACAGGGTGCTAATGGCTCAGGTGGCGACAATGACGGGCCAGATCGAGATATGCCGATACCTGCTCAGTCAGACCACCTATCAAGATGCATCAAGTCTCCTGAGACGAAGCCTACACGACTTTGTCATTCTCAACCGTAACAGTACCGGTCACGGAGAAATGTATCGGCTATTCCTTGGTCAGGATGAGACGGAAGCAGACATCAATGTTTCCCAACAGTTATGGCTAGAAAGGTGTCGCACATTGGAGTGCATGGAGATTGTCCTGCATCAACAACATCCCAGCTTCTCTCCAAGTTCGACGGAGCAACGATTCGAGCTAGCATCTAGGTTACATTACTTAACTGCCGCTGCATTCCTCCGATGCATTGGTCTACCTTTCCGGGATGAAAGACTGGCCACCATAAGAAATAGCCGCGGTGCTTCAGTTCTCCACTACATCGCGTTACGATTCCGGCAACATATGATGATTGATGAAAGTAAGCGCGACCTGAAAGATTTAGTCGAGCTAGGTGTAAGCATATCAGGGAAGGGCGCAGACCCTTGCAGCATTGCCCATGATAACGCTCTAGATATGGCTACATACTATCATGCTTCTACAAAAGAGAACACGCAACCGCCCCTTAACGTCAACCCTATTAAACAGGTCACACCACTTCTCATTTTGGTCGCAAAAGTCCTTTGGGGATCTCAAAGAATTCGAAGGCGTTCCCTTGAGAGCGCTATGTTTGCCCTGAAACTTGGGTCACGATGTTATATGCCGCTGTAGTGAATCTTATCAACTATGGCACGCGGGAACGCCAGATATGGGAAAGATCGATGAGCTTATGAAAACCAATTAATGGCGTGC
This sequence comes from Paramyrothecium roridum, assembly GCA_003012165.1. Lineage (NCBI taxonomy): Eukaryota > Fungi > Ascomycota > Sordariomycetes > Hypocreales > Stachybotryaceae > Paramyrothecium > Paramyrothecium roridum. Next base: position 9,424 of record PXOD01000907.1, read on the forward strand.
AGGTAACAGGCCTCATCTTTGGTTCGACACCTGAACAATGGAGTCTTGAAATTCACCATTATCAGTCACATTGCATGCACCAATTATAACAACCACCAGGAGCTTATCCTGAGGAGGAGAAGCTTCCCGACGATGCAGAGGACGACAATGGCGCTGTCGTGCTTATGCAAAGAAGGGCCGCTCGGAGAGGAAGTTCCAAGCGGAGATCGCATAGCCAAGTCTCCACGTTGCGGGGCTCGGCCGCAAAGTGCCACACAATGCACGTTTCCAGCCGTCGAAGGTGGATGCCTCCGTATCATCTTTGTCCATTTGACTATAAGTTTGGAGTTGTACTACGGTGGGAGCATCTTTCACAGAAGGAGTTGCGCCAAGGGGGCATGGCGAAATGAAGGTTCAATGCAGGAATGTCGCGAGTGGAAAGACCATAGCTTCCTTGCCACCATCGGGCGCTGCCAGCTGTTTACGCAATCTGCCAATTATCTCGTAGAGCCTGTGCGTATAGCAGCTTACCTCAAGGCTCTCCAGCATACAGGTTCCTCGGCATATCCTCAAGGTTGTTCCAATATTCACCTAGACCAGCTGGCCGTGCCAGAGGCATTACGCAACTCCCACCCAACACGCTATCCTTTAGAGCCTTCGTTTTTAATATTTGGGTAGTTCTTACGACAGAACGATTACCGGGCGATTGCGCAGATGGTTTTCGGGGCGTACGATCTCAGACTGTTACATGTGATGAGCGCAGGCGAGAGGATAGGGCGTGCGCTGGACCCTGTACTGTATTCCGGTACTGATAGGGAACGGCAGCGCCGATTCGTGGGCGGAGGGGTCGCCGCTACGGGGAGCATTTGCGGGATCAAATTGACGGGCGATGCTGGAAGCTCTAGATTCCAAGGGCAGTCCTAGCAAAGTGGCTGGTTGACTAGGCCGAGGGACGACATGGTGAGTGGACTGGCAAGATGCCAGCTAATAAAATCTAGGTAATAAGTCTCCTTTAAACCCGTGCATCACTTGAGATCGCCGCGCTATAGGGCACATCTTCATTCTTGTCTAAATACAACGTTAATTTTAGGAGCGTGGATCGGCTTGTAGCCCCTCAGAAGAGCCAAGATGATATCATTGGAGGACGATTTCCCGATCCAGCTTCCATATTGGGACAAGTTTTACTGTACGCATAGGGTTTTCGTAATTGTTTTATTTTTATTTATTTTTGGGGGGCCCCGTTATCAATAGTCGTGAGTCCCGGTATTGCTCACACGACGCACGGGATTCCCTGCAAAACCTGTTCCATGACGTTTGTTCCTGGATCCAAACGGGGGTGTGACTAGCGGGTGGGTGGCGTCAGCGGCGGGTGCTTTGAAGCGGGCTCCACTGGTGACGGCTGGCTGGTGCTCGCGCTGCAGGTGCTGGTGACGTAATGGAGGTCATTTCAATATCTGTTCAGTGTTTCGAAACTGTTCTCATCATCTCCATCTACGGACACGGTTGGACTGCAACGGCACCTCACACAGTCGAAATGTAAGCCAGTATGACGAGCACTTTTGATTCTAGCCAAGCCGAACCCGACAATTTGCTGATCATCTCGCGCAGGAAATCCTCAGACCACATAGGGCCACACCAGAAGTGGCCCACTACCCTCAAGCACTTCCAAAAATTCATTCAGTCACTGCCGCACCCTGCGGCGATATACTGGTCTGACCAGCTCATTTTCCTTTGCAACCATGAATGGCGTAGTCAGACGGAAGACCAGGTCCGTGAAGGAATGCCGCAGAGTTCGTGGCTTCACTCGGAAGCAAAGAGCTCGATGCAAAAAGTCATGACAAAGAGACAGTCTCTATCGATTGAACCTGAGCTTGTGTCCGATCACTTCAGCAATGATTCCACGGCACTAATCACTCACATACCAGAATGTGAGAGTGATGCCGTAAACGGCGTTCTCGTCCAGATCCTTCCAAAGTCAAGATCAAATGGCCCAAGGCCGTCGGCTGAGCAGAACGGTGACGCGCATGGCAAAGCACCCGCAGCAGAATCAGAATCAAAATCAACAGCAAAATCAGATCCTACCGGCATGCAATCCAAACAGGGAGAAGGCCAACCACGACTCCCCAGCCGAGGCTTATCTTCGCAGGAAGAGTCGGATTTTTCCAGGAATGAAATCAACAAGACCGACCCACATCATTCTGACAACTCAACAGCGGAAACCAGTACTCAAAACATTACGGGCATAGATGACACGCCTTTGGACGAAAATCCCTTCTTCAAACGGTTTGCCGCCATGTTGCCTACCGGCCTTGCCATCCTCAATCAGGACGCCGAGGCGATTTTCGTCAACCCGCAGTTCCACGACCTGACCGTTCACGAGGACAAGGACAAGTCATTCAAGGCTTGGCCGCACACAATCCACCCTTCAGATCATGACCGGGTAATGGGGGCATATCGAGACGCATTCGAAAAGCAGGAGCCGCTCCGGATCGAATTCAAGGCTCAGGGAAATGGCGAGCCTTGGCGTTTGCTGCTGCTGTCCCCCCTGAAAGAAGACACCCTTCGCCAATCGAGCCTCAAAAAATACGGCGGTTTTATTTGTGCCATCATCGACATCACGTCCAACAAAGCTACCGAGATTGCGGAGCGCGAAGCTGCGCGCGAAGCAGAGGAACGAAAAGAGCGGCAAGAAAGGTTTATCGACATGATTTCTCACGAGATTCGGAATCCCCTCTCGGCCGTCCTCCATTGTGCCGAAGACGTTCTCGATATTGCCAACCGACCTGATGTGAAATTAGAGGAACCAGTCAAAGGCGAACTCGTCGAAGCTGCCGAGACGGTCCAGCTGTGTGTGGCTCATCAACGAAGCATTGTTGACGAGGTTCTGTCCTTTTCCAAGCTCGATGCGTCGTTGCTCACGCTGTCCCCGAAAGCTGTCCAGCCCAAGAAACATTTCATCAACACCCTCAAAATGTTCCAGCCTGAGATGCGCAAACGGTCAATCGACTTCGAATTCAAGATTGACTATTCATACGAGGATTACAATATCAGCTGGGTCAATGCAGACCTGGTTCGCATGGCTCAGGTCTTCGTCAACCTCATCACCAACGCCATCAAATTCACCGCCAAGAAAGATGGCAAACGCGAAATCACCGTCGCTATTGGGGCGTCAACGGAGCGGCCGACATCATACCCTCCCAATGTTGTCTTCTTCGATACCGACGACAAGAGCTACAAGATGGACGGCACCAACACCGAAGAGTGGGGCAGTGGTGAGGTTCTACACATAATGGTGGCAGTCATTGACACGGGCATCGGCATCAGCGACGAGATGCAGAAGAAGCTGTTTCAGCGCTTTCACCAAGCTATGCCGAAGACTGAACAATCGTACGGTGGCTCCGGCCTGGGTCTGAACATCAGCCGCAAACTTTGCCATCTCCATGGTGGTGAAGTTGGGGTCAAGTCTCAAGAGGGCGAGGGAAGCACCTTTGGCTTCTTCTTCAAAGTTCGCCGCGCTGAAGTTCAGGCGGATGGCAACAAAACGCCAGACCAGGAGACGTTGGCCAGTGCGGAACTGGAGTACCAGTTGCATCGCCTAGATCAGCTTCCAGATAACGTAGCGAATTTGCGCGAAAACAACAGCTCGGAAAGCTGGTGCAACACGACGCCAGAACGCGTCGAAGAAGTCGCCCCAAGCGCATCTAAAAGCAAGAACTGGGAGCACACCCAGAAGATTGCCAACGAGGTCAAGTCAGAGCATGCTAAAGATACTCGAAAGTCGGGCAACTCATCATTGGAGCCCACATCAAGCGAGCACGGCCACTCCAAGCAACCACAGGAGGACGCTACGCACAAAAGCGAGTCTAAGCCCGAATCAAACGGCACAAAGAAGACGACGCTGCTACTCGTTGAGGATAACTATATTAACGCACGCATCCTCCGCCGCAAACTTGAATCCAAAGGCTTCGCCGTGTGGACTAACTCCAACGGGCGCGAAGCTGTTGACGCAGTTACGACGGCTACGCCTCCCTACCCTGCGTTTGACGTCGTTCTCATGGATCAGGAAATGCCAGTCATGAATGGGAGCGTTGCAAGCAGAGCCATCAGGACCTGGGAGGACCAGATGCAGGCACAACACAAGGACAACCGCTTGCACATCCCGATACTGGGCGTGAGTGCGAATGTGCGGCAAGAACAAAAGGACGCTATGTTGTCCTCGGGCATGGATGATGTTATTGGGAAACCTTACGACTTTGCAGAATTATTGGGGCGGATAAAGACTTTGATGAAAAATACTGGAACAGGAGAGTAGCTTCGTCTTTTGGGTTTCAAGTTCTCGTGCAGAGTTCGGCGGCCCTTCGGCATGACTGTTCATTTTATGTTCAGGGAGTTGCATAGAGAGCTCTGCCTGGAAACGATGGAGTGCTTGTATGGAATAAACGCGGAAATTAGAGCGGGGGAAAGAACGGAAAGATACGGAACGGGTCAAGAGGACTCGGACACACAGGACAGCCTAGACATACCTAAGCATTTATGAGATACCCCAGAATTAAGGAGTTCAACCCATTTCCATGGCCCCGACCATCAACTGAAGGAACATGCTGGCCATACGCGCCGATCCCTGGCGCTGTTGCTGCCTACGGAGGAAAATGTTCCGCGATGTTAGGGCGGTGACTTGTTCACAGGGCTGCTTCATCTCGATGGAAATGCACAAGGATGCCATCAACGCGCAGGATCAACACCTGAGGACTGGCCACATCGACGATTCGCGGACTTCACGTAGACACCGAACCCCATAAGGGAACCACATACATTATTTCGGCGAGAGAAGCGAGGCAATCAGGCTCCATGCGGTTTTTGTGATAGACTCGCGAGTCAGCCTCAACTTCCAATATTCGATCCTTGCATGTGGGGAGAAGGGCCGTCACTGCAGCAAAGTTACACTACGGCTTGATCTTGGTCCCTGTCCCAGGTCGATCTTAGCCCCCGTATCACCATTTCCGTTGCGTCTGTCTTACGCCGCCAAGGTAGAACGGCGAACGGTCTTTTCTGGTCGTGGGCTCCTCAGCCCAGCCTCTCTCGCCCCTGGAGTTTGGACATGGGACCTTCCTAAACAGATGCAATCTTGCAGCCTATTGTCACACGTTTGTCCATGCTCTGCAGAGTATGGTCCGGTCCATTTCGTCCGCTTCGCAAGTCTCGGCGTGTTGGAAATGTAGCGGTGTGACACGGTATTCGCACTATGCCAAAGAGCACGTTTCATCCAAGGAGGGCTGTAAGAGAGTTAGGAATCCTCACATGGGCATGATCCTCCAAGCATTTCAAAGACTTTGTCATTAGGCACTGACGTTCACGAAGCCAAGTTGTGGATGAGGTTGAGTATATGTGGCAGATTAATAACACTGACTCATTCATTACAAATCTAATTCAGCGATGCGTGTGCCCCATAAAGGGCAATGCTTTTCATATGTTGGAGCACGGTAGTATTCACCAGGATAATGCTTCGCAGCACATGCTTCATTTGATCTTTGTGGTCCCTTCTCAGCTGCAGTCAGCTTTATCCCCGGGGCGAAGAGTGCATGGTAGATTTATTTCCGGCGCTAACCGCAATACAACTTATTTCCGGCCCTTGACCCCAGGAGCGTTTATTGAAGACAGAATGCTTTTAAAAAAACCATATATTTCCTGATGTCGAGGAAGTTGTAGGAGTAGAATATTGATCAAAAGCAACTGTGAAGAAAACTGAGAAATAACAAGAGATTGTTCCTAGTCTGGGGCAACTGGCTTTAAAAACTCACAATGTCTGAGTCTGCACGCACCAATTCGTTCCGCTATGAGCGGCTGGACAGAAAGAAAGCTGTAAGATCGTCGTTGACATATCCCCGTGACTATTCAACAACTAACAGATGCAGGCACTTGTAATCATCGATCACCAAGTTGGCCTTTTCCAACTTGTACACGACTTCGAGCCTACCTACTTCCGCCAGCAAATGTACAACCATGCTCGGATCGCCAAGGCCTTTGAGTTACCTGTTATCCTGACTACTTCGGCGCAGGTCGGTAAGTTACCTCAGAAACTCATGTAATAGGTATGAGTGGTTCAAATCCAAATTACTAATATTGCACAAGGACCAAACGGTCCGATACCGAAGGACATCGTTGATCTATTCCCGGACGCGCCAATTATCCACCGACATGGAGAAGTCAATGCCATGGATAACAAGGAATTTCGTGATGCAGTGGCTAGTCTGGGGCGCAGCCAGCTCATTGTTGGAGGAATTGCCACCGATGCCTGTATGCAAACCCGTGATGAACTGCTAGGCATAGCACAAAGACATGGAGAAGATCCAAGCTAATCATTTCTGGTACATCGCAGGCACCACATTCGCAGCGCTCTCGATGAGAGAAGCGGGATACTCTGTTTTCGCCAACAGCGAGGCCTCCGGCACGACCAGCGTGAACATCCGCGAGGACTCCAATCGCCGCATGCGCGACGCGGGGGTGCAAATTCTTTCCACTTTCGCCATCTTCGGCGAGCTTATGAGAGACTGGCGCACTCCACCCACGGGCGAGGCTGTGTGGCCCTTGTTGGATGCAATGATCCCCAATGGAGGTATGCTTGCTCGCGCGCATGGCTTTGCTATAGAGCAGGGCGAGATTCAAGACGGACAGAAAGACATTGCGTGGTGATGGCCACCGAGCACTTGATTTAGGCTGTTCTTGCGTCAAAAGAAATCAAGACATTACTATTCTGCGGACTTGGGAAAGGGTTTTTATCCAGGTGTATCCACGGTTTCCCACTTCTACTTAGCCCAGAATAAAATGTCATTACTCCCAGTACTTTGGTAGACTCCGGATCATGATTCAAACCGAGGTGTAGGCCACTTGCTGCCCGTGACACCTCATTCGTGATGATTTACGCCATGCATTTTCTTTGAAATCATTTGCCATTGCGTAGTGACACCTCGCTACCACTGCAGCTACTCATACAGAAATTCCCTCACAGGTCATTACAATATCTGATTTACCGGGTTGTCGAGACCACCTCCCGACACGAGCTGTCTTCTCCTTTGTGGATCGCACACCTGTGCTGCAAAGTTGATGTAAATATGTTGCACACATACTTGGTTGACATGAAAAAAGTTTCAAGTCCTAGTGCCCATATTCATTGTCATCTATAGCAATAGCTCAATTTTCAACGAATTTTCCTGCGTGATAGTTCAGGACGTTCGGACCGTAACGTAGTCTTTACACCATGGCCCAGCTCTAGGGTAGGCTGTGGAATGCTTTGGGGGGCCATTGTCTCCGATTTTGGAGTCCGATTTTCACCTCCGATTTTGCCTTTTTCCGATTTTTTAATCCCCGATTTGCCTGACCCAGTATTTTCCAGTTTAGGAATAGACGCTTGCGGAAAATGCGGCTTCGATTTTCCGCATGTGCGTCAATGTCAGCAATTGGGGTCAGAAGGTGTAGTTGACGTGAACAAGTTCCTAGCAACTGAGTGGAACTACTTGCGTCTCTCAGAAATCAGCCAGTAAGTGGGCGTGAAAAAAAAAAAAAACAAAAAAAAAACAAGCAAACGAATAAGTAATTAATTAACACAGAGCAGGCTTTCGTTAG
>PXOD01000909.1:0-25187 GCA_003012165.1 Paramyrothecium roridum
TTTTTTCTTCATTCGAAGGAGCGTGCCTCTTTCGTGCCGTCACGGACTCATGCACACCCCGGGACGTCGTAGGTAGGCTTTGCAGGCATTGATTGCATGTGCCCTCGTCTCTACGCTCCCCCTTGTTTGCCCCCCCCCCCCATATCCAGCATCACAAACGCCAAAAGGTGTGTGTGTGTGTGTGTGTGTTCTGCGGGGGGAGGGGGACGAGGGGATAACGCCGGCGGCCTTGCCATCAGCCGTGGTGTAACGGTTGTAAAATGGACGAATGCCGGGAAGGCCCACGAGTAAGTGCAAGTGCCCGGCACGTTCGGTGCCCCCAGGCACCAGGGGGAGAAGACCGAGAAGAAGCCAACAAAGATGGCATATACATGCATACACACACACACACACACACACGCATGTGTACACGTACGTAACGCAATGCAGTGTGTGACCATAACCGTGACTCCCATGTGACAGCTCGCACAGGAGTTGAATGTTGCTCGTCTCCCCGTACGCAAAGCAGACGACCAAGATCTTACGAAATACGTGCCCAGAGCCCAGCGCACTGTAGTATAGGGTAGCAGAGGAAACGGCGGGGAAGCCAACCAGTGCAACCACATCACCATATGTCCGACCAACGATTTGGTGAATCAGCTTGTTGAAGGGCAGAGGGCAATACTTGCTGAAAGCCCATCGTAGCCAACGAGCCCGGGTCTCTAGCTACATGCTCCACGGCCTTGCCTTGACAGCCCAGTCGCAACAAGCATATACACAGCACGAAACACAAGATCGGGGAAGGGTCGTAAGAAGCGCAGAATGAGCCGCGAATTTTCAACATGTTCTGGTGCATGCCAGACACGCCCTACTGTCCCTATTCAACTCCCAAACGCCTTCGAGGGCTTCTGGTATAAAGAAAAAAACAAGATGACACTCTTTGCGCATCCCATTCCCAGGCCCTCCCTGTTTATCCCAGCTTCCGTCAGAAGTAGTGTACACCTCCAATTCTCGCTGCCATTAGAACACCATAAGCGCCTCGGCATACATCCCAAAGTTAGACCCTCGCACATCACACCTACCCTGATGACGGCAGTCAGGACATGCTATATGGGACAATGGCCTTGTCGATGACGGGCTGTCGCCGCGACGACTTCTCGGCTTCGGGTCCCCAGCGTGATTCCCACTCCTGTTCGCGCCCCACGGCGACATCAAAGGCCTGGCGACACTCTGGCGGTAAGAGGTTCTTGATGTCATCAGGCACAGTGCTCAGACCCTTGAAAGAGGACAAAAAGTCCGACGAGTCTGTCTTCTCGTAGAAAGTTGGTGTCACACCAGCCGGTGCACCCTCGCAGTATGTGTCGGTAACGAAGAAGTTGCGCGCCATCTTCAGCGATACTGGGCTGAAAATAGTACCGTCGCCGGAAGCTGCTGGATCTTCATCTGGCCTGACCTGCTCGATGCGAGCATGCGTTGATTGCATAGCCTTGGGATACTGCATCACATTGGTGTGGATGTCGTATACCCCTGCATTGTTGAACCGCCTAATGGCGTTGATACTCGCATTGAAGGTGCTGTGAAGCGTGTGTTAGTCCACCGTGTTAGGCAGAAGCTGTGGTGCTTGACATACCTAGCCTCTCGGGCATGCTCCAACATCCAGTTCACATCGTTGACATTGACCTTGCGCTTCCTTGACTCGACCTTGCCGCTCGTGATAGGTACGGTAGGGACATTGGTATGATAAACGGCACTGGCGCCGTGCCACGCGACGTACTGGTTCTTGTTGTATGGCTCGCCTTCAACAAAGTGATCATCTGGATCCGCAAGCTGGCCCTCGACCGCGCCATCCGCACGGGCTTGCGCGACGTTGTAGTCGTCCACGATGCGCTTGCCACCGACCACGATGCGCGCGCCAAACTCACGGAAGACGGAGCGCGCCGTCACGATTCCTATCGAACGGCCCTTGTAAGAGTGCGGAATGATTTCTCTTTCAATCATGTCTCGCTTTTCGTCGTCGTCGACAATGATCTTGTAGAGCTTCCGGTGCTTGGTGAAGAAGAGATAACTGTCCCTGAAACCAACGCATCGCGCAGGTTCCGTGGACAGCATGTAAAGTCGATTGCCGCGCCCTAGGACGGTGAAGGTACGGCATCGATAATCACGGCCATCCTGAAGATTCCCTGCCTTATCAACCTTGGTTTCGCCTTCCGGATCCTCGGGTAGGACGCATTCGTCGTCGACAATCTCGGCAACAGTGCCCTCGCTGTCAATGACCTGCTCAGCTTTGGGTGCAGCAGGGCCGCCCTTCCTGCCGCCTCGGCCTCTCCAGCCTCCGCGCCCTCTCCTGCGGGGGGTATCGGCTTCTCGCTCGGACACGGTCACCATGTTGTCCCAGTCTGGAGGCCTATTTTTCGGCGGGCGACCGAGGCGCTTCCTTCGGATGACAGGCTGCGGAGGTGGTGTGGGCTCCTTGACGGAGGCTTCCGACTCTTCTTTTTCCTCAGCAGCGTCCTCGTCATCCTCATCTGCCGAGTCCTGAGCGCGTTCCTTGTCCTCGTCGTCATTTTGTTCGGGTTGCTCCTCGTGCTCAGAGGCTTCGTTTGTGTCAGCGTCGGGCATGGGCTCGTCGTCAACATCTGCGAAACCGCGCGGTGTGCTCTCTGCGGATTTGGAAGCACGGGTTAGCCTCAATCGTATCCGTTGCCTGGGCGCCATTTTTGGATTGCTACGAGCTTGTAGCGTCTCAAACGCGGGAGCATAGGACGTGTGAAGAAAGGCTGTGTTTCGAAGGGATGTGGATGTATATTAACGAGGGACAATGGGGGAGGAGAAAACGGCCAGAACAGGGAAATGTGAAGGAAAAGGAAAGGAAAGGAAAGGAGGAAAAAAGAGAGAAAGATTTCCGAGCCAAATCCGCTTGTTGGGCGTAATGCGCGGCGGTGGAGTGATTTTGGGGTGTTCGATGTTGGTGATGTGAAGGGAAGAAGAAATGCGCGGGTGCAGAAACCAAACACCAGGAAGCGCAGCTACCTGTCGCTCGCTCTCACTTCTCACTCTCACTTACCCAGTGCAGCCGCTGCCTTCTTGGCAGCAGCGCGGCCAGAGCGTCGGCCTCGCATCGTGAAGCTCTCCAACAGAGGGGTCGAGGCTTGCTTCCTCGCAGGAATCGAGGCGGTTCAGGAATCAGCTCGAGAGAGAGATCCTCGACGGGTTTCATTGCCAATCCGACACCACCCTTTTTCTACGTCCTGCAGCCGACATGAGCCACGGTTGGGACGCGCCTCGTTGCAATCCTTCGCCTTGATTGGCCTCCAGCCGCCTCGCCCAATCGTAATCCCCGGCAAGGGGAAAGGTACTTCCAATCATGTACCCTGCTCGCTTTTTCTGGCTACCCTACATGCCAAATCACAACCACACACTCAAGTAAATCACTTAATCTCTGCACAGCAGGCAGACAGACAGACAGACAGACAGACACAGATGTTCCCAGGCCTAGCATCGTGAGGTACAATACTATCCGGTGTGCTCTGTCTGTTCAATATTTCCTTCCAAAAGGCAAGCGCCTTACTCCAAGGTACTTCCGTCCGATAGCCCGTCCTGGCACCGCGATGGTACGGCTTCCCTCGCACTATCAAGACCATGCTTCTATTTACACGAACTACAATGTGTCCCCATACACACCTTTATAATTTCTCTCTTCCAGGTTCTCATGGAGCTCATGCATCATGCGACCAAAACTCAGAATGTATCCCAGCCGCCGTTATTTATCTCGGCCTCCAGCTTTCGGCTAATGAGACTTGGAACCCCGTGATTGAGCACCGTGTTCCGTATCAGGGAATCGTACCTCTTTTGGTTAAGGTAGAGTTGTCGGGAGTGCCGAAGCTGCGGGTCGGTCTCGCCATACTTGTCAATATATGGCGCGGAGCCAAATGATCCCGACATGTGGAAGAGATAGATAGTAGAGCACTTTCGGATGTTGAGCACAACCGCCATGTTTCCTTGACACCTACAACAAGAACGGCAAAAGTCAGTAAAAGGCTCTGTATAGCAGAAACGGGTGGAAAGTACTAGCCTTCGCATATGCTGCTGTGTGCCACCGATTACCGTTGGTTCCCGTTCAGGCGCATCCGTCCTTTGGCAGCAAGTGCCTTGGCTGCAGAACATGTCTCCGCAGAAAAGGCAAATCACCGGGTCTGTTAGGTCTTTGCCGGTCGTAGGGCACTTCCTTCTCGTTGCCTCCTCTATCAGCGTGTCGAAGTTCTTGGGCAGTCCGATCAGCTCAAAGATGCCGGGGTGGCTGAGGACTGCGGAGGGCGGCATGTCGGAGTAACTGCGCGGCCACAGTACCTGGTGCTTGATCCACGCAGTCACAAGTGCTTCTGTTGTGGAAGGCCAACCGCAGGTACCTGCATTGAGCGTCATCGAAGCGCAAAGCTCATCGAAGGATGGCATGCGGAGGGCTTCGGTGAGGCGCTCCAGCTCCTCTGCGTCAGGGTTGGCTGAGATGTGGCGGTTGAAGTCCACGCCGTACCTGACATTCAGGAAAACTACGCATTTCCGGAGAAAAGTCAACGCGTACTTCTTTGCAAAGGTGTACCAACCCTCTAGCGTATCGACACTGGGTTGTTGGAAGCCGAGATTTTCCTCGTCCGCCACCATCTCAGAGAAGCGTGTAGCCTGGAACTCCATTGCAGATTTCGTGATGGCAAGTGCGAAGTCGGCAAAGTTATGCATGATAGGATCCTGAGTCTGCCGCTCTGTGAGAGTCCCGACCCACATTGCCACGGGCATGTTTCGACCCATGTGGTATACCGTTTTCACAACTTCAGCCAAATAGCACAACCTCATGACGTGAGAAATATCCATTTTCTGAGACGGTACCAGCCCGTATGCGCACTCCACTAGGAATAAGAATGGATCCTGACTTAGCAAAGGGGGGTATACATCTAGTGGCCGTCGCGCGTGTGGCGTAACTGTACCGAAATACCGCGACATGAAGAGGCAACAGTGCTGCCTTTCAGTATCCTTGCGAAACTCGTCACTAACCAAGTCTGCGCGGCTGCAGTGCCGGGAGCCAACAGTGATGTATGAGGAAGCCGTCTCAGCAAGAATGCGTAAGTGAGTGAGGGTTTGCTCGGGAATCTTTTCAAGGAGAGTTGAGCCGGGCTGCGCTTCCACTCCCCGCTGTTGAATCTCGGCGGCTGAAATTGAGTAGCCAACAGCTTGGACAAGTGTGTCGCTGGAGCAAAGCTCATCTGCTTCGTCTACCTTATGATTTAACGGATGGCGTGATTTGAGCTTGTTGAATTGAAGTGTATCTCGTAACCGGCGGTAGGCCGTAAGGAGCTCACCCACGATCTGACTTCCAGCGGTAGTAGATCCTGCGACAAGATTGACCTCAGGTGTGCCGGTGGCCGAGAAGGAGACGCTGGCAGGTGTCCCTGTGATAGAAGGCTGAACTTCCCCATCTTCTCTGCCCCAGCTTGTTTCGAAAAGACCCTGAGGATGCCCCATCGTCTCAACAAGGCTGCCGGGCAAGCTGGGTGTAAGGATTTCTGGCACACTCGGTTCATCTAATTCTGGAGCCTTGCTGTCGCCAAGTCTGTTGATACCACCACCCACTTGGGTGTTCACAAATGTGTCGAAGGGGGTCTGGGGCTGGAGGGGACCGGGATATGACTCTTCCAAACCCTTCCAAACTATCGGTAGAAACACGTTGCCCAGCGCTTTGCACAGAGGGCAGACAAATTCGTTCAGCTTAGTATCCTCAGGATGATGCCGAGCGATTTGATGTGTATGCCGCCTGTTGGTTGCTTCATAATATGCTTCGAAGCATCGGTAATGCATCATATGGCCGCAGCCGCTTGCCACCGGGCCTGGGCGCGAATTTTCTGGTCTAAAACCTTTGGAGATGGTCTGCTTCTCAGCTAAGAACGTCTCGCCGCGGGCATTTATTTTCTCAACCATCTTCCTGTTCTCATGGGCAATACCGAATGGTCTAATGTCGTCAGCTGACCTATCGAGGTTGCATGGTGTCTGCGAAGCTTCCCGCACAAGGTCAGGGTCTTGAAGGTCGGTTTGTCTGAGGATCCGACTCTCATTAATAAGTGTGAAAGTGCCGTACAACCGGCGGTCGTCAGCATCCTCCTGGCAGAGAATGCAAGTTCCGGTCGGGTACTTCCAATTATGCTTTCGATCTTCGCCCTGGTCAGTCTCCAAATCCTCGTCATCTTCCAAGTCCGAACCCCAGTCGATAGCTCCTTGATTTTCCAGAAAGCTCTTTTGTTGCTGTTGAAACTGCGCCATTACCTTGGCTTGACGGCTTAAAGCGGCCTTCTTCTTTCGCTCTCGCTCCTCCTCGATTGAGTTGACTGCTGGTGATGCTGTGTTTATACGATCGACAGAGACTCCCATATTTACATAGGCAGCTTCAAACGCTTGCGGCCGTTTCTGCCTCAAGCGCCTTAGAACCAAGGCGATCTTGGGATGCACCGCCTTAAATTCTTCCTTGTTCGACATGAGGTTAAGTATAGACAAGATTGTCCGCGAGGTGCTTGCTTCGGGCATGACACTTCGAGCGGGTCTGACCAAAGCAATGTAACAAAATGACTTCGACGAATCGTCACTCATATCGTCTTCGTTCGTCTTGTCTTCTATTATCGCAATCAAGATGAGATGTAAAACCACTTGTAGGAATGTCTCCAATCTTGTGAAAGGCACCGATGGTGTCAATCTCTGTGCAACCACCGGATACATGAGAGAATAGTAAATGATCTGAGCGAAAATTCCTGTGCTTGTGAAGGCACCCAGATCCTCGAATAGACCGGAAGGAATGGGGCGCATCTTCGGCTCAAAGACGATGTCTTCGACTGGCTTGCCAGTCTTCTTGGCCAAACGCTTGCGGCATGCCATTTCGGATTCCTCGCGCTGGTTCTTGTTGTAGTGGGCGATGTAGGGGTCAATTTCTTCCACAAATTCGGGTCGTAGTTCAAAGGTGCCCACATCCGATACACCCTCCGGCGGCTTGAAGCTCGCCATCTCATCGAGTACGCGATGGAAATCCTCTTGCTCCTGATACCTTTCTGGCAGCTTGTTACATATTTCGTTGAACGACAGCGGCTTGAAGCAAAGCACATGGATGATATCTCGGCGCATAGCTTGCATTCGGGAAGTAGGTTCATCGTCAGAACCAACAAGGGAAGTGCGGTCGCTCAGAAGAACGATGAGCAAATGGATCATGTCCTCTACGATGTCCAGATGCTGACTGTCGTCTTGCGCCTCCGACTTCATCTCATAGATGCCCTTGACCCAGCTGTCCATCCCAAAACGGTCTATAATAGAAGCTAGCATCCGACTGGGATTGCAAACGACCATGGCTACCTGGAGGAGGAAGATGTCTCGGTGGTGGGTGACATCGCGCTGTCCTACGCCACGGTAGGTGCTAGCTTGGTGACGCAGGCTGATGCCGTTGCGCACCCACATATTGGCCTTTATTTGGGCCAGCCAAGCGCAAACACGAAGCGGAAAGTCGAAAGCTGCCATTAGATAATCTTCAGCAGTAAGTTCTTTTCTGGGAATCTGAGGACGGCCCATCAGCCTTGGTTGAGAACGGAGCTCATGAGCCGTGAAGCTCAACAGCGCTCGCATATTGGACGCTGGCAAAGATCTTCCGCACTCTATGAGCCAAGACAAAGTATAATGGAGAGCATGGTGGAACGTGATGGGATCCTTCTCGACCACAAATTTGACAACATCATAGGTCGCAGAGTCCTTCTCGAACTCAAAATCATCAAGAGTTTTAAACCTGACCTCGTCCTTGATTTCGCCTTGCTTGAATCGATGCCTTTCACCGCCGATGGAGTTGATGATGACCGTTTTCGCGGTGAAACGAATGGCTTTTTCCAGATATTGGATCTCATCAGGAGGGCAGTCTCGGAATGCCTCAGCAAGATTCCTCGCCTGAAGGTTGATCTGCCGCGTGACGAGCGACGCTGTGATCCAAGAATCGGCTTCGTATTCAACGTGTTCGACAACTGCTCTGACATTGGGACCAATACATTGATGGAGCTTTACCAGGTCTAAGAATTGCATCAGATATCGTGATTCATATCTCACACGTTCCTGAACATGTGCAGATCCGAATAGGTACTTGAGGTCCTGGTAGAAGTGATACATGCGCCGATTGGTTACAGAACCACTTTCAAAGGCCAGTACTGCGTCTGGAGAAACGTCCCAGGGATGACCAACCTGCCTTGTCGTCAAGAAGGTGTATAGGATGGCTATCAGACTGCTCAGAAAGTTCCCGCGTTCTACTACCTCTGCTGTTATAGAGGGGGTAGTCAACATTTGCAGCGAAAGGTTGATGATGGAATGATCTGGCTCTCGGTCTCCGACAAGATAGAGTTGAGCGAGGATAGTGTAAAGACTGGCGAAGCGGAGCGCCAGGACTCGCTTGAACTCGGGTATTTGAACCACAGTGGAAATGTAAAGGGATCTCAGATCATTCCTGACCTTTTTCCACATTCGCAGGTCGAAAAGTAAAAGCCAATCAAGGCGTACGCGCTGGAAGACGTCCTCAGCCGGAGTGACATTGTCACGTTGAGTGTATATCTGAGGTGTCTCAAGCCAGTATCTGCCTGGTTTAGGGGTAACTTTCTCGGTTCTTCCTGGAGTTTTAGGAATGTCTAGGTTGGGTTTCTCGTAAACTGTCGGGGCTATCAAGGGCTCTGCAGTATCGGAATCCGAAGGGGTACCGTCCCTTTCTCTTGGTGCTGGCCGAGCATTAGCTGGGGGTGGCGGAGGAGGTGGGGGATATCCGGCCATTGTTGCCTCATCTTCTTCCAAGGCCTGGTCAGATTGGCTCCAGTTCATACCCAAATCGCCCACGTCAGCTCGTGTATCAACCATGAGAATGTCATCGTCGTCGTCGTCCTCCCCCCCTGCCATGGAGCTTGTGGCAGACCGGTCATCTTGATCGTCCATGTTAGCGTCGTCATCGCTATCGTCATCAATGTCGATATTGAGACCAGTCTGGTTGCCTGCAGCTGCAGCGCGGAGTGCTAAAATGAAACGAGCATTGACGCCATGTAATCTGGCAGTAACTTGCAAGTTCTGCTCGTCCTCTTCCTCGTCGTCTATTAGACCAGCAGTCCTAGATGCTGTGCTTCCTTCCCGCCAGGGCTTCATGACCTCCTCACAGACTGTCCGCCTGAGGATATGGTTGTCTTGACCAACTGAGCAGTTGGAAATGTCGCTAAGCCATTCGACAATGGTGCCACACATTTGCTCACGGAAAGTGTCACGTGCAGAGCGGATGGTGACCGTGACTCGGATGGCTTCCATAATCTTCGCCATGTGAAGAAGTTGATTTATGTCGGAGCGGTAGGTTAAGATGCTACGACCAAGAGCATCAACCTCCCATGCGTCCTTGGAAGCCTGTCGGCGACTCTTCCGACAAGCACGAGCGACCTGATCTTGTACTTCCTGCACTGTGTGCTTTTCGTCATTCCAAAGAATCAGAGCATACTCATTGCATGGCTGGTCATCGGTACCGTAAACCTGAGAGAAGAGCCGTGACGCTTCCTCGTCAGCTATTATACTCTCTTCTGTTTTAGCTTGTCGTAGCTGCTCGGGTGCGCACGAGATAACGTCGCACATGTAGTCGAAGACTCGGCCTATCGTCATGCGCAGGTTTGCTGCAAGGTCCTCGGGTAGGTTATAAGCCTCCTTGCCTTTGCCCTTTTGGGGCCCGACATCAATGTCGGAGTGTATCGTGCAAACCAAGGGTGTCTTCCAAGCCTCGTCGTCTCCACAATCACAGCAACCACTATTTCCCACTGAGATCTGTATTCTGACCAGGTGGCCCGTATGGTCGGTCGAGTCGAAGCATCGGCTACAGAGGCAGCAAGTCTCGTCAGTGCCGCAGGTCCGGCACATGTAGGACGCTTCGCCGGGCTTGAAGATGTGACCGCATCGTTTGCCCCTCGCAGCTTCGGTGTATTCGGCGCCCTCGACAGCTCCTTGAGCTTCACTAAGTTTCAAGGAAGTAGAGGGCTTGCCCTCGGGGAACAGCAGTCTCATGTACTCATGTTTTCCGCCAGCCAAGGACCAGAAGAGGTTGCTCAGCAGCTCCCGCGAAGCCTCTTCGGTATAACGGTAGTTAAAACGAGCAGGCAGGTCTGCCAGAAACTGGCAGAGCTGTTGCTCTTGCGTCGACGTAGGCATCTCCATCTCAGCTTTTCATCCTGTCGCCCGCAGACATTGATTGCTTGATTGTTCTGCTGCGTCGAAGAGTATCCGTGGAGGGACAGCTGAAGTGGGGGTTTTTGGTTGCTGATTAGGTGAGCGCCAGTTGTAGGAACCTTGGAGTATGTGCGAATTAAAAAACCGAATGTTATGGAGAAAATAGGCTGAAACAAGAAACAAGAAGTTTAGGGGATCTCCAGCTCGATATCTGCGCGTGACAGCAGCTCCAGCATCGTTTATGTTGGATTGGAAGAACGGAGTTGGGGTGGCACTCGAAAAAGGTTGGTTTGAGGTGCCTGGACCTTATGCGGTGTACAGCACCCGCGCGGTAGGTAGCTGCTATCGGCGTCACAGCCCCTCTGTGACCTGTCGACGTCAATCTCTGCCAATCAGTTCAGAACACCCAGATTCGGTAGCTTAGGTAGCCACTGCGGCGACACTGGACCTGCCTGCGTGCTTCCAATAAGGCACCCCAAAGCACGCTTTAAGATGCCGCAAACCACTCACTACCTTACTACTCAGCTTGTTCACTGCCAGCTCCGTCTGAGAGGATTGATTTGGTTCAAATGCTTTGCATCGTGCAGATTTGGGACTTTACTGTTACTCGGATGCTTTACGTAAGATACTTTCGGCCCAAACAATTGTGATAGCGACGCCAGTTACCATTTGTCCGTGAATCATCACTGCACGCAGTCCAAGGCAACAAATCCGAGGTTGAGACGATCGATGAAGAACGTGGAAATGGCTTGTTCAGCGATAAATGTGCTGGCATGCGCCTCTATTCCCCTATGAACTTGTACATGTTACACAACGCCCAGGAATTTTCCAACTATTCCAGTCGTAGTCATGGTCCCTGGGTGTTCTCTTACTCGTCGTCCTCGCCCTCGATGTACTTGTGGCGGATGTCCTTCCATTGGCGCTGATGACCCCAGGTTAGCATTCTGTATTTCCAACTAGGATACTTTCAATGACTCACGCCGCGGTTGAGATTGTCCCAGACTTTATCCATGGCCTTGTTGTAGCTCCTGTCGTTCAATCAGTATCACCGAAAATCCACCATCTCGAGCCGGTCGGGGGCGATGCGTACACTTCGAAAGCGAAACCGGAAGCGAAGACGGCCGTCAGCATGAAGTAGTTCTTGCGGAAGACGGTGCTGTAGGTGGTTTCAGGTTAGTTATGTTGTTCTTCGATCGCCGAGGTCAGTGGACGTGCCTGAAGAGCTGATTGATGAGAGCCTGCGAGATGCGCGATTAGCTTGTGCCGGTGTAGCCGGTCGGTCCCTTGCAGTTGAAGACTTACCATTTTGACGAGATGGTGCAATTGAGCACTTCTGTTGCAGTGTCAATTAGGTGAGAGGCCGGATGGCGAGGTCGTCGAAGGCTTCGTGAGGATTGCAGAGAAGGTCGTAAGAACGTCGAACCAGCGAAATTCGCGAACTCCCGGAGGCATTAGGTGATCATTGATTGGCTGGCGCCACGTTCCCACTGTGCCACATCCGATTTCTACTCCTGGTTCCACAGTCGAAGCCACAGCCTTAAACCTTACATAATACAGTGTCAGACTTAGTGCAGCACAGTACTTCAGGTATCTATTGGCGAGCACTTCTCATACTGCTACAATCGAGAGTGTGATCCGAATTGTAGTATTACGATAATCCATTTGAACACAAGGGTTCTCCTCTCGATCGATCGAGCAGTCAATGGGTTGACAAGAGGAACAGAAACAAGATTGACCGTGGAGCGCATACGCTCCTCAGAACAGTATTATTGAGAGAGAATATCGTCAACACCATCCTGAGACGACTCCTCGCTCTTGGGTATAGGTTCGCCTATAGCAATCATCATCAGATACGAAAATACATGCTCGGCCCGACCATCTAGGCCTCGATTTCTGCACTGTATCCGGCTTCCAATCATCGTGCGCGGCCACCGCTTCGACCATCACCCACTACTTCTCGTGGCCATTCATCTTCTCCTTTGTCTTCTCTTTGAGGTCATGCATGCGAGCTCGGAAGCCAATATGCTGCTCAACACGTTTACCGCGCAACGAACTCATGACTCTCAGAGGTGGCCGGATGTCGTCCTCACCGTCCTCGCTGTCAAGCTCGTGCTGCGGGATGGTCTCAGGTGCCCAAGATCTGCGCAAACTCCACGGAAGACATGATGCGATCCAGGCATCCGGCGTCAGCCTGATTAATGCTCCTACGGGCAATGAGAGAGCACCCAGCCCAATGGACAAGCCCCATTCTTTTCCATTCAAGGGTGTGATCTTAAATGCCTCCCCACCTACGAAGATGATGAGGACTTGACCACCAATCATGACCAGGTTAATGAGAATAAAGAACAAGTTGCGGTGAATGCCTTCGAGGAAATTCAGCTTGTTATCAAGTCGACGATTACTAGGAGTTTGCCGTCAGCTTTGGCATAATATTTCAAGGTCTTGGATCACTTACTTGACCTCGTTGAAGATCTGCAGCCAGACAAAGGTGTTGAACACGAGTGTCTTGAGCTGTGCAGTGTCTTCTTCCGTGTTGTCGTATCCAAGCAACGATCTGCCTGCAAAATGCAGCACAAAGGTAATAGCAAGCTGGCAGATCGCCTGACCAATGATCATCTTACCCATTCTGAGCGTAATCAGGGGCGCCGATTTCCTGTCTGGCTTCCGATCGAGGATACTGTGGCTGGGGGGGTCGGTTGCCAATGCCAGAGCAGCAAATGTGTCCATGATGAGGTTGACCCAGAGCAGCTGTACAGCGTTGAGAACGGACTCCTCATCGGCACTCGCTACAGCAGAAACGAATGTAAGCACCACAGCCGTAACATTGACCGTTAATTGGAACTTTCGGACGATCAGTTAGTTGCTCGGTCTGAGCCAAATACTGTGATACTGAGAACTTACCTGAAGGAATTTTTTGACAGAGTCATTTACGGCACGACCCCACATCATTCCCTTGACAATTGAAGCAAAGCTGGCTGCGGTTAGTATCGACTTAACAATGAGGTTAGGATTTGGCGTCAACTTACTTGTCATCGAGCAGAATGATTGCGGAAGCCTCCTTTGCGACCTCGGTGCCTGCAATACCCATGGAGAATCCAATGTCCGCCATTTTCAGGGCCGGGGCATCATTGGTTCCGTCGCCTGTAACAGCGACGGTCTCGCCTAGATCCTTCAAGGTTCGAACCAGGATCCGCTTGTCCTCGGGACTGGAACGAGCCAGAACTTGAAGATGCTTGACCTTCTGTACAAGCTCTTCCTGTGGTAGTCTGCGAAACACTGGACCCTCCATTGCTATGCCACCTTCCGAGGGCTTGAAGATGCCGCATTCGGCTGCGATGGCACAGGCCGTTCTGATGTTGTCGCCAGTGACCATGCGAACAAACACACCGGCACGGCGGCAATCCTCGATGGCTTCAATAACACTTGGCCTAAGGGGGTCTTTGATACCGTAGATGGAAACCAGAGTCATCTCTTCGTGAATCAAACTGAAGTCAGCTTGCTTTGCATCTTCCTTGGAAGCAGTACCAGCTGGTGGCCACGACTCGAAATCCCTATATGATGAACCAATCGTCCTCAAAGTCTGTCCGGCATACGAATTGATAATCGCCCCAAACATCTCTCGGTCCGATGCAGTTAATTGAACTGTGGAGAGTTCCTCCTTCGACGGATCCTCAATGACGTGGGTACATTGAGCAAGAAGAATTTCCGAAGCACCTTTGACATACGCACGGTATTTTTCTTCGCCGAGCTTGACCACGACTGCACTAAATTTGTTCTTGCTGTCGAACGGAACCGCCTGAACGATTTGCGCCGCGGACCTGATCTCTTGGACGGGCCCGGCACCCAAGTGGTCCCGACAGAAAGTGAGCAAGGCTACTTCAGTCTTGGAGCCGATAAAGGTATTCTGGCCATCTTGAGTTCCCTCGAACGCTGTGGAGTTGAGAACATTAGACTGTATCAATATGTCCTTGGTAGTTGCGCTCAAGCTTTCGGCAAATTCTGCTACTGATGTGCTGGGAATATCGATTGAGTTGGGGCTGATCTTATTCGTTTCATCCAAGGGCTCATCCGTGCCTCCGAAGCTAATAGTCTTGCCTAGGGTGGTCGCTACCACTGTCATCTTGTTCTGCGTTAATGTTCCGGTCTTGTCCGAACAGACTGTGGTGGCGTTTCCCATGGTTTCGCATGCCTTTAGCACACGAACCAGGTTGTTATCGCGAAGCATTCGGAGGGTAGCGAAGCTGAGCGCCAAAGTGACAGCAAGAGGTAAACCTTCTGGCACGGCAACGACAACCACGGTGACAGCGGTGATGAAGATTCTCAGAAATGCTTGGCCCTTTTCCTCGGGTGAGTCCCTGTTCCCGGGCAGCTGGGCACAGAACTTGATGAACAAAACAATGAAAAGGAGCAGGGCGGAACCCGCTCCAATTCGTGCAATCCAGTCAGCCAGAATGTTCAGCTTTCTTTGCAGGGGTGTGTCTTCCTGCTCTGTTCGCAAGGACATGGTAATGCGGCCATAGCTTGAGTTGACACCAACAGCAGTAACTAGGAAGGTCCCGTTGCCTTCTGTCACCTTGCTGCCGGATATTATGAATGGGTCAAGCTTTTCGGCTTCCTCGCCGTCCACTTTCTGCAAAGCAGCGAATACCTGAGCCGCGGGTATCTTCTTGAGGAGGTCAGACTCGCCAGTGGCTGAAGACTCATCACACTTGACCGCATGGCCTTCAATGAAGATTCCATCCACCGGGATTACATCTCCAGTCTCTATATGCAACACGTCTCCCACCATAATATCGTGAACGGATATCTCCTGGGATTTGCCGGATCGAATAGCCTTCACTGTTCGGTCGTCCTTCTTTTTGCTCAGGCGAGTGAACTGGCGTTGCATTTGCCAATCGTTAATGGTGCCTACCAAAACGACTATGCTGCAGTTCACGAAATGTCAGTTGGCTTTCTAGCGTGTCCTACTGTCTCATATGGTAACTTACAGAATCGCAACCATAATGGCGACACCTTCAACCCACTCCACTCGAGCCTCTCCTGGCTCATGTTCGCCACCGAAAGTCTGGTAAAGCCCAAGGGCAAGCGAGATGACAGCGGCAATGGTTAGGAGGATCAAGACCTTGTCGTTATAAGTCTGCCAAGCTATTTGTAACAATGACTTATTCTTCTTCTCGGGAAGTATGTTATCACGGAACACCTTCTTTCGGTCTGAAAAAGCGCCTGTGGGGTTTGGGTCTGTTGGGGGCGGAATATGAATAGCGGCTTCCGTGGTGCTTGGGGGAACAGCATCTCCCGCCACGCCGTACTTGGCTGTTCCTTTGGTGGCCACATCTTCGAAAGCGACTGCACCATCGAGCGTCGTCTCATCTGTACCAAGGCCAGTTGATCGATTCGTACGAAGACCCTTCTCGATGCCGTCGAGGCCACCCAGGGCGTAGAAAGCATTCAGACTCTTGGGGTTTAGGAGTTTGGCTAGATGGCCAGGAGTATATGCAAATTTGTTCCCCTCCACCTTGAACATATCCTCGGTTCCGGGGTCAGGAGTCAAAGCATCCGCCAAATCCAGTTTAAATTCATGGTGGGCGATGGCGATTGGTGTCTTCTCCTGGTTCGAGGCCTTTTCAAGTTCCAGGGCCGGCGTATCTGGCGCCATGTTCAAAGAGATGCTGGGAAGCCGACGATGCTAGGTCCGCTTTGTGGTGAAGTGTGAACAAGAAAGGGCAACGAGAGGCAAACGGAAACACAAGGCTACGACAGGGTAATAAAAGTGCAGTTCTCGACGTACAATCAGCCCAAAGAGGGATGGACCATGTGAGCCTGGCAGCTGCCAACTTGTTTGGCGATACAATGTCTACTTTGCCTTACCTTACCAGGATCAAGGCGCAATAAGAAAACAGGATGCAGGATTGGAGGGTGGGCGCAGTGCCGCACAAGGGTCAGAAGTTTGTATGGTTTGCTTTGGGCGTAAGACAATCGACCCGGCAAATGGCATCGACTCTGCATAGGAACCTGGAAAGCCGAATGCTCGACCCGCTTTGACATGTACGGTCGCGACGTGTGCGAGATTAGGCAGAGCTAGTTGAGGAGGATGGTTGCCCATTCAGAGTAACTCAGGCTTGCGCGTGAATCTCTCGCATACACTACCTTACCTTGGGTAGCCGTGTTCCTGAACCAACCAGTCGTCGGCCATGCCACGGGCTGCAGTGCACGCGTCATCCATGGAAGACGGTGCATTTGTGCATCACTGCTGTGGTTCTGTTTACAGCATCGCATCATCGTTCGCACTTTTCGCCAAAGATCCTGACCGCTGCTGGCTGCTATTGACGTAAAGTCATCGACCGTTTGTAGGCACGCGGGCTCCAGCATCCGTAATGATCCATCCAATGTGAAGGGCAGGAACCTGAAACCGGCAATGACCGGCGGGCGGTTGATTGCCAGAAATATTGTAGGACGTGTAATTAAACCTGGCCCGCCCGTGTTGACCTGAGCTGATCCAATTCGCTGTGCCAGGTTCTCGTCAAGAGAGTCATAGCCCACCCGATGTGGTTGCAGGGGGGGAGGGGGCCATGGAAGGAGTAACAGGTCACTTCTCCCATCTGGCTGGGCGCAATACGCCTGTTTTGGTCGACTTATGCTTAAGTGAATCAACATTTTCCACAGCAGGATTAGTCTTGACCCCTGTCTTGGCAATCGCTGTGACGTTGAGACGTGGGCATGAAGTCATTGGGTGTCGCGCCATGCGATTGGTGTACACGGATGCACCATGTGCCTTATGTAGCCCCATCAGCCCGGGATCTTTTGATTACGAGGGGGGTTGGGCAAGCTGTTGAATATGCCTACAAACAAATAGATTACCCGTCGAGCCGTGGTGGCTGTCTGAGATGTTAACAAGGGTGCCTAATGAGTAACAATATAGGTGGGACAGCGCAGATGAGACTGTACGGCTCCCTCATTTCGCCTCGCCATGGTAAGCCAACGGCACCAAAGTGCAGCATCGGGTGAGGGTCAGGGCAAATCGAAGGAAACATAGGTAAGTCAACCTGCATCAGATAAGCTCATGGGTCTGGTGCAATTAGCCTGGGTGCCTGAGTCCATGTGGCATTGGGTGGACAGAGCACGTTGCAGGCCGAAAAGGACGACGTGTCGATGTGTCATTTGAGAGTTGCTCACGTCCGACCAGACCAGAGGTGAAGTTCAGGCTGGAAGCATACCGGACTTGGACGTTCAAGCGCCCAGACAAGCCAAGGCCAACGTTTCCCACTCCTTCGGGTTCGATCAATCGCCAAGAGGCAGATCATGTGCCCAGAGTCACTACCGAATCCGCCTTGTGTAGCCTGTACGGGCGCCCTCTGCCGTGTAATGGCTGACTGTGGGCGGCCTCAAAGCCTCGAGCCATGTAACCGGTACTGTGTCCGGGCACTGACCATCACCCTGTGCAAGGCTTACCTTACCTCCCTGTAGCTCCACTTACTGGGGTGACGGAAAGTGGTGAACAGTCAGAACAAATTAGCCACCCACTTGACGCCTCCCTAAGCCTGTGCCACAATAAGAGAAGCCACACACATGGCACGCGCCACGGGAAAGCCACATATCACCCCACCACTCATGACGATTCCGGCTTCAACGTTGTGTTACCGAGATCCACGACTTTCGATTTTCGGGACCTTCCGACAAGGCGAGAGTACGGCAGCCTTTCGTTTTCCTTGAGTTTTTAGCCGGAGGACTCAGGTCGCCTCTCTTGGCTAATTGCCGGCTACTGAGCGTCAGCGCTGTAGCCGGTCACTACGCAAACTTCCACGCAGTTGGACCTAAAGGAACGCTCGTGGACTGCGACTCAGCCGAGTCGCTGAGGCAAACGCAACATGCCTTCGCAACCCACAAACGCAGGCATCGTCACCGACGAAGGAAGCGGCAGTCGCCACATACCGGAGTCGGTACGTGCCGATGGAAGCACCCGCAAAGCTATCAAGATCCGTCCTGGCTACCGACCCCCCGAAGATGTCGAAGTCTACAAGAACCGTACCGCAGAAGCGTTCCGCGAACGTGGCAAGAAGATAGGAATCCCTGGCGCCGCGGGACTAAAGGACGAAGACGCCGACCAGGCCTCCTCGAGCGCCAACAAGAATGCGAAACGACGCGAGGCTCGGAAAAAGGCCAAAGGCGCTGCGGACGGGCAGGATGCCGCCAGCGCCCCTGCAGCCGGTGCAAAGGACCAATCCGAGGCGAAGTCTGAGGAGCCGCCCGTGGACCCCGAGGTTGAGCGCGAAAAGAAGGCGAGAAATCTTAAGAAGAAACTAAAGCAGGCCAAGGAGTTACAAAGCAAGAAGGAGGGCGGAGAGGCACTGCTGCCCGAGCAAATCGCAAAGGTCATAAAGATCAATGAGCTCATTCGGGAGCTGGACGCCCTAGGCTTCGACAGCGAGGGTGATCCTAAGGCGAACCCGAACAAACCTTCCGCCGGCAGTGGTGACAACAAAAAGGAATGAGGTTCGCCTTGCGGGTAACGACTTTGGGAGCGGATTTTTGGGTTCTTGGCGGGAACCATACGTTTCGTATATGAGAACTGTACGGAGCCACGAGTTACGATTCTACCCGGCCTGGTTCGTTGTTGTAGCTTGGGTATGCCCACGCTATTGCCAGGAACAGCCAATGACAGCTTTTAGGATATGCAGGTTCTCAGGATTAGGGTCCAACGCAACATTGGAAACAAAAGCAGTGGATGTTGTCGGAAAGGCATGGTTGTAGTAGGACACATTAGCAAGCCTTAGCCCCTGCAACGGTTGTGATTGTCGACTTTTAGGTCTCCAGTCTTGAAATCATTGTCCCTTGTGCGTGTATATAAAAGGCAGCAGTTTTGCAACCGTTTATTGCAATCTCTCCAGGATGGCTTCTCGTGGTGTCTACGCAACCCTTTCTTGCAGTGCTACATTACACCCAATGCAACCCTTGTGCAACCCCCCTCATCCTCCTCCCCAAATACCCTTGCTAATTTCAATAAAATAAGTTTTTTAAAAAGGATTTGAAAATGGATATATGGGTTGAAAGTGGCACTTGAATGAAGCCATCCGACATACAGCAATAGAGTGGTGTTGGCAAAGATGAAGTGCAGGGTAGGTAAAACGCGGCCAAGCACTGGTAGCGCCGACTTTCAGCCGATGGTTAGCTCCAGCTTCTCAAGGCTACAATGCATGAGGTAAGCTCTCGGTTTATCGTGGTCCAGCAGCGTACACGCCGACGCATCCACAACCACCGCACCTCACCTACCTTGTTCAGCACCGCACCACCTCGAGCTCATCGAATCTTGTAAAGCGGCAGCAATCCCTAACTTCTTCGGTGTTGAGCAGCAGATTTTCAGCCATTCGCAAACGCCATCGCGACCATGGCACCCGAAGACGAGCGCCAGGCTGCCCTGAATTCATACCGAGCCAAGCTCATCGAGTCGAGGGAATGGGAGGCAAAGCTCAAGAACCTGCGGATAGAGATCAAGGAGCTACAGAAGGAGTTTGATCGCACAGAGGAGAACATCAAGGCGCTGCAGAGCGTGGGCCAGATCATTGGCGAGGTCTTGAAGCAACTTGACGACGAGAGATGTAAGACCCTTCGAAGCTTCCGTCGTTGGATGTGACGTGGGGAAGTCGCTGACTTGTGGCTATAGTTATTGTCAAGGCATCTAGCGGACCCCGATATGTCGTTGGCTGCCGATCCAAGGTCGACAAGGCCAAGCTGAAGCAGGGAACTCGAGTCGCCCTCGATATGACGACACTGACCATCATGCGCATGCTGCCCCGCGAAGTCGACCCTCTAGTGTACAACATGTCTTTGGAGGACCCGGGCCAGGTCAGCTTCGCTGGAATTGGTGGACTGAATGACCAGATCCGAGAGCTGCGAGAGGTTATCGAGCTTCCGCTAAAGAACCCAGAGCTGTTCCTTCGAGTTGGCATCAAGCCCCCGAAGGGTGTTCTTCTCTACGGCCCACCAGGAACTGGAAAGACTCTCCTGGCAAGGGCGGTGGCGAGCAGCTTGGAAACAAACTTCTTGAAGGGTAGGTTGAGTACAAGTCTAAACTAAAGTCGATTCTCAGTCCTGACTATTCGTTAGTTGTGTCATCGGCCATTGTCGACAAGTACATTGGCGAGTCAGCACGACTGATTCGAGAGATGTTCGGATATGCGAAGGAACACGAGCCATGCATCATCTTCATGGACGAAATCGATGCCATCGGTGGACGAAGATTCTCAGAAGGTACCAGTGCCGATCGTGAAATCCAGCGCACGCTCATGGAGCTGTTGAACCAACTGGATGGTTTTGACTACCTCGGAAAGACGAAGATCATCATGGCCACGAACAGACCCGACACCCTGGACCCTGCACTGCTACGTGCCGGTCGTCTGGACCGAAAGATTGAGATTCCGTTGCCCAACGAGGTTGGCCGACTGGAGATTTTGAAGATCCATGCCTCGAGTGTTGTACAGGATGGGGATATCGACTTTGAGAGCGTGGTCAAGATGAGCGATGGTTTGAACGGAGCTGACTTGAGAAACGTTGTCACTGAAGCGTATGTTACACTTTCTATACCTTTTTGTTGAAACCCGATTACTGACATGCATTTCAGGGGTTTGTTTGCTATCAAGGACTATCGCGAATCCATCAACCAGGACGACTTCAACAAGGCAGTTCGCAAGGTTGCCGAGGCTAAGAAATTAGAGGGTAAATTAGAGTACCAGAAGCTCTAATGAAGAGTGGGAGCATCAGAAGGATGTGAAGCCTGCATCGAGAGCATCAGTCATGTAATATAGTTAGCAACTAGAGCTGTCTCGCCGCAAGTAGTTCATGATTCGTTGACGATCAAACACTAAGAATGAGCAAAGTCTAGACTATATTTTCCCAGCTCCCTCGACGGTCCTAAGGAAAGCCAGAGTACCAGAAGCTCCCTGAAGAGTGGGGGCATCAGAAGTACAGAAGCCTGCCAAGTATTTACCTATCCAAAACAGATATCACTACGCTTATTTATTAGTTATTTTTTAATAACTTAACTAAATAAAATCCCAAGGAAATACTTATAGAATTATAAGAAAATAACTCTTAAATCCGAAGAAAATAATATTAAGATTCTAAGAAAATACTTATAATTTTCTAAGAAATAATAAATATTTAAAGAATATTATTATAAAATAATTCTCTTAAAATCTAAAATATAAGGTAATTTAGAGAAGTAATTACTTATTGCACTGCTTGGTGAGAATATCCTAGTTTGGCAGTGCCTAATTTTTTACTCCTTATCTGCATTGAGAGCACCTATTATAAATTATACCTTATAGAGTTGAACAGTCTCACCGCAAATTATTCGTAATTTATTAATGATCAAGATACTAAGAATAAGCAAAATCTAGACTGACTGCCCGGATGCCAATGAAGAAACCCCAGTCATCAAGAGTAATGACGACGAAACCAAGGATACCATCTACATCAAGCAGACTGCTCGGGCTAAGCAAATAGCTGGCCAAAAACATGAGGTCATCATCAACAATCGCTCTACCGTCAAGCGAGCCCGCGGTGGCTCTGACGAGACGGACCGGCCTAAGAGGATCCGCACAATCGAAAACCCTTTCCTTGTCACCGACGATAATAAAGATTTCGACGCGCTCATTATCAGACTCAACAATCTACAGTTACATCATCACAGACTTGCATTCATACTGACTTCTGTCTAAAAGCAGTGCCCTGAGGGCTTAAATGATTCATATATCTAAAAAGGAGGGAGGTTCTGCATCCCAATCCCTAGACCCAATACATCCCAGTCATCTCACTTCAATGAGTCCATTAGTTTTTGTACTTGGCACCAAACTCCTGTTTGACCATCCGCCTTCCTTGAGACATCAGGCATCATCAATCTCTCCTACAGGGCGCAATGCTTCGCCGAAGCCCCGGGGCACGCACCAGGCGGACGGGCTTGAGGCAGCCAGTTGCGCAGGCCTCAACATGACAAAGACAACACGTTTACTCGACAGTCACGGACTTGGCCAGGTTTCGGGGGAAGTCCACGTTAAGACCCTCGAGAACAGCCAGCCAGTAGGCAATCAGCTGCAGGGGAACGACGTTGAGGATACCCTGAAGGCAGTCGACCGTCTTTGGGATTTCGATCTTCTCAGCCTCGGAGGCCTTGAACTCCTCGTCACCGGGGTTGCAGATGACAATGGGCTTGCCGCTGCGAGCAATGACTGTACAAACCACAATTAGTATCAATTTGCACAAGCGGCTATCTGTTGATTGAACTTACCCTGCTGGTAGGCGTTGAGCGACTTCTTGAAAAGATCGTCACGAGTGAGGATCATGATGATGGGAAGGTTCTCGTCGACGAGGGCGAGGACACCGTGCTTCAGCTCACCAGACATGACAGCCTCGCAGTGAAGGTAGGAGATTTCCTTGATCTTGAGAGCACCCTCGAGAGCAGTTGAGAACTGGCTACCACGGCCGAGCAGGAGGAGAGACTTCTGGTCCTTGAAAACCTTCTGGCAGAGATCCTTGATGGGCTTGTCGAGCTCGAGGATCTGCTTGATTTGGTCAGACACGTTGGCCAGACCCTCGATGATCTCCTCGCGGCGAGCCTTCTTGGAGGCACGGTCCTCGCTGAGAGACAGGGCGAACATGACCATGGCAATGAACTGGGAGGTGTAAGCCTTGGTGGAGGCAACACCGATCTCAGGGCCGGCGTTGACGTGGACACCACAGTGGGTGAGCAGGGAGATGGAAGAGCCGACAACGTTGACGATACCGACGGTGAGGGCGCCACGCTCCAGGCAGTAGCGGAGAGCCATCAGCGAATCGGCAGTCTCACCAGACTGGGACACGAAGACGCAAGTGTCGTCACGGAAGACGGGAGCCTGTCGATCGAGGAAGTCGGACGCCAGCTCGACGGCGATGGGGATCTCAGCCAGCTCTTCGAAGATACCACGGACAGCCATGCACGAGTGGTAGCTGGTACCGCAAGCAATGAAAATGATTCTGCGGCAACGACGAATCGTGGAGATGTAAGAGCGAAGGCCACCGAGGGTGACCGTCTTGTTGGCCACGTCCAGACGACCACGCATGGTGTTGACGACGGACTCGGGCTGCTCGAAAATCTCCTTCTGCATGAAGTGGTCGAACTTGCCCTTCATGATCTCCTGCAGCTCGAGCTCCAGGGTCTGGATGGTTCGGACGTTGGAGCTGCCGTCGGCCTTCTTCAGGCGGTGGATGTTGAGGGAACCCTCGTGGATGTGGGCAATGTCGTCATCCTCGAGGTACATGACCTTCTTGGTGTGCTCGACAATGGCCGAAGGGTCGGAAGAGAGGAAGAACTCGGTGGGCATGGGCATGCCATCGTCGGTCATGAAGGCTCGAGACTGCGAGCGGTGGAGGAGCGACTTGTCTGGGGCACCGAGCAGGGCGTTGTTGGGGGTAAGGAAGTCGGTGGCGTTCTTCTTGAGGGCAACGTTCTGAGAAGCAGCCTCGGCGGGGAGAGCGGTGTTCTCGTCGGCGTACTCGACGTCAACGAAGTCAACCTTCATGCGGCGGGAGGTCTTGACACCAATAACAAGGGGAGAACCCTTGCGGGCAGCAATAATCTCGTGGGGGTAGTGAACGGACTTGATCAACAGGCCGTAGGCACCCTCAAGCTCCTGAATGACAGCCTTGGCAAGGTCGGTCATGCCAATGTCAGGGTGCTGGTCATGGATGTACTTGGTCAACTTGGCAATGCACTCAGTATCAGTCTCAGTCTCGAACTTGAAGCCCTTGCTGATCAGGAGAGTCTTAAGCTCCTTGTAGTTGGTGATGATGCCATTGTGGACGACGGTGAACTCCCAGCTGGGGTCAGATCTGTGTACGTAATTGCATGTCAGCCAAAATGTCCTCTCCTACGAAATGATGCACCTCGTCGAATCGCGTTCGAAGGGTTGGGTAGGGTAGGCGGTCAGTGTCGGCGCGGGCTTGCTTACCGGTGGGGGTGGCAGTTGACGGTGGAGGGGGGTCCGTGGGTGGCCCATCGGGTGTGGGCAATGCCGGCATGTGAATCGAAGACCTTGGTCAGGTCGACGTCGGACTCGTCAATGAGCTTCTTGAGCTTGGCTACCTTGCCGACCTCCTTGAAAGAGAAGACCTCCTTCTTCTTGTCGCCGTCGACGGCTAGACCGGCCGAGTCATATCCACGGTACTCCAGACGCGAAAGACCTGGTGCAGAAGACGAGTCAGCTGGCGGAATTTTCAAGAGAGCATGGTCGAGGCCGCCGTTTGGTCAGGGGTACGGGCGGTGACCGAGCTGCAACGAGGCACGGAGGGGTCTGAGGTGGGGGGAGGAGGAGCTTACCGTTGACAAGAGTGTCGAGGATGAACTTGCGGTCCTTTTCGACCAGGTAGTTGATGTAACCAAAGATTCCACTGCATCACCATCATAATCAGCCATTTTCTTGGTCAATTGATGCCGATGCCGACTCCAGCAGCACGAAGGGGGACAAGGCCGCCGGAGCTGGCGAGCCCCTCCCCTCGTTCAGGAGAGCTCAAGGCGGGGCATTGGCGGTGACTGGAATGCGTACCACATGGTGTCTCGAACTCGGACCGCTAGTCGTCACGAAGAGAGAATTGACGGAAAGACGAAGTTGAGGATTAGAAGAGAAAGAAGAGGAGTAGAGGGGGGTATCACGAAAGCAGTATATGAGGGTCTTGGTCTGAAGAGAAGAGGAAGAGGAGGAGGAGGAGTAGGAGGAGGAGGAGAAAGGGAGGGAGGCCAGCAGAAGATGATGGGGAGCTAGATGTAACTTATGTTCCTGAGGAGGAGGGTTGCTCTGCCATGCCCAGGGCGTGTGAGTGGGCGCACTGAGGCTTGTTGGGGGGCTCAGCTTCTCTGGATGTGGAGAGCCCGGCTTGTGCTGTGGTACTTGCTTGGCTCTTAGCTCATGGGCTCTGCAGAGTCTGGTCTAGGTAGTGGG
>PXOD01000911.1:0-32389 GCA_003012165.1 Paramyrothecium roridum
TTAATTAAACACTCTCGTAGGCTCATGACGCAGCATTGAGCGAAACTTATATCGACCCCACTCACTCACTGTACGGCACTCGCTCCGTGCTTCTGGATGCAACCCAACTGCAGGCCGGAAACCCTGCTTTTGTTTACTTCTTGCTCTTGCTCCCCTCCATGGGTCGGGCGGTTATTTCCCTGATGTCGTAATCATCTCTCGATGCAGCAGCTGTATAACCATGAAATAAGAAAAAAATGGCCGAGATTGATGGAGAGGGTTGCGAAATTAAGGAAAACCCCGTCAGGCCCGCGCGCTTACTACGGGGGGAAACAACAGCGGCCGGGTCAATTGATTATTTGTTGTCCGAAGATTACATGCTTACTCACAGGTAAGCCAAAGCGATAGGTCAACATATTGAACTTGAATACTTCCGCCCGGCAAACTACTCTGTAAGGTAGGCCACATATGGATGGATGTGACGGATGGGTGGCTTGGCTTGGCTGGCTGGCTGCGTTCGCAGGAGAAGCCCCCGTCACAGAAATGACTTGCGTGCGGGGCCCGTGGGCTTGCGCTGTTCCAGTATCACGTGGACGGAACGGAACAAGACGAAGAAGAATAGACGAACGATAGCCGTGCCTGGCGGCGACGACGACGACGACACTGAGTGGTGTGCAGACGTGTCTGCGTATGCGGATGTGGTACGCCCTGGCGAGAGACGAGCCTCTTCGTGCGCTGTGCGCCAGCCGGTTCTCCTTGTCCTTCCACACCCGCGCATCCTCCGGACAAAGCCCGACAATCAATCGCGGAGGAGCCACGTCGTACGTACGGGACGTGATATTGAATCCGGCCCCGCCGACGAATGACAGCTTGTCGCTCCACTCCATCAGACCTGCAGCTGCTGCAATGGTGGGCGCCTTGCCTGCATACGCCATGCAGGCGATGTGCATTTCGATGGGTGTGGTGGTGGCTGCTCTGTCCCCCCCCTCCTCAACCGCCCTGCTGCAATGGGTAGCCAGCTTCTGTGGTTTAATCGCCAGCTCTCTCTCTCTCTCTCTCTCTCTCTCTCTCACCCCCCCCTGGCCATGCGATCCGTTGGAGAGGAGCTCTAGGTTATGGGAATCGGCCAACTGTAGCTAAGGGGGTAGGCGTGCAAGGTATGACAGCTCTGGCGGCGCCACGGCCAAAGGGACCCAGCACGCAAGGGAAGCCAAGATCAGATAGTCTAGGTTGCCATGCTCTTGGGACCGCTGACCCTTGCTGCACCTTTCCCACCAAGTTAGCCTAAGCCAGACATGGATTCGTCGTGAGCCGGGTCCTGTATGTACATATCGCTGAACGGCGTGCTGTTAATAGGCATGAACCAATACGAGACATTCAAGGGACAGAAATGTTCATGACGCGTTCTTCGGGATGAGCCTCTCGGCTCACGACCCGGTCTAGGGCATGTCTCACGAATCAGCACCACAGGCAACTTCGGCACGCAGGTACGCACCGCATAGACTGCTAGAGCCGAAGTCGAGCGGAGGCGGACAGTCGCCTGTCAAGAGACCGGCACTACACCTCAGCAAGGCTCGGAAAATGGAATATTTGGTAAGGGCCTAAGGTATATGTGGACGGAGTATTGCAGGAAACAAAGCCGTGGGGTTCGTTCACACCCAGACAACGGGGATTATTAG
This sequence comes from Paramyrothecium roridum, assembly GCA_003012165.1. Classification (NCBI taxonomy): domain Eukaryota; kingdom Fungi; phylum Ascomycota; class Sordariomycetes; order Hypocreales; family Stachybotryaceae; genus Paramyrothecium; species Paramyrothecium roridum. The sequence continues at coordinate 1,659 of PXOD01000911.1, forward strand.
GAAAATTACACGAGCGTCTCAAAATGCAATGTACGTACCCGTCTGGACGTACGTCCGTTGTACACCACATTAATGGAGCAGTTTGGACATGGGCTTGCGGCCAAGGCACTCCAGCGAGGATGCAATATGCCCCGTCATTAGACAAATGGCTTGATTAAGGGGAGAACTACGGCCCGGCGTTTTCCATAGTCAATTCCAGCGCCCGGCAGGACGAGAGGCGTAGTTTCTCCAACACGACGACAGGTTGAGACGCTCTGAGACATAACTGAATCTTCAGCTGCAGGTGAACGCTGAAAACACTGTCGATCATGTCGTAGACTACCTGAGTGTGGTTCCAGCCCTGTTTCGGTCCTGACCAGAAAAGCGCAACCCATGTGCAGGAGTTTGTTTCCCCAAGCGAACCAAAATATGGACAGGCCCGGCGCCGTGATCAGCATCCGAGATTTATGCAGCATGTCATTCAATAAACCTTAAAAAAAAGAGAGAGAAGAAGACGTAAGTAGCCTTAAGAGGAAGAAAAAGAAAAAGGGAAACGGGGGAGAGGTGGCATGGGGGCACCAGGGAGAGGGCGGCAGCGCGCCAGGGGGACCGCTCGTTGGCCCGTGTGCAGCATAGCCGAAATGGAGAGCCCACGAACGATACAACGGGGAGTGCTTCTGTGAATGCAAGTCCTCGGCGCGGGCGAGAGTCGGATTGCGCAGCATCGGCCCACGAGAAAAAAGATGGCAAAAGGGGGGGCCGAAGTGACGGGACCCTCTCTTGCTTTCCGTCTGATCCTCGGATTCGTACCTGAACTGAAAGCCCGTCAAAGACAAAGGGAAGGGGTGCGGATACCGGTTAGCCGTGCCCAGCCCGTGAAAAGCTGGATCTCTAGCAAGCAAGCAGTCAGCCCGCCCACTTCGTCCTTTCGGTTCGGTAATGTATGTACTTTGGAGACTTGGGGAGGAAGAGGAAGAGGAACCACCCCCTCCCCATGGCATGGGCCCCCTCGGATATGGTGGGTGGATGGATGGTGGGTGGGTGGCCCAGGTAGGGAAAGGAAAGAAGAGAAAAACCAATAACTTACAATCAAACAATTAGCGAACGTTAGTGGCCGCGCAAACGTGCGCTACTGAACCCGCAGAGGGCGGCCCATCGTAACCTGGCCCTAGTGCCCCTGGCCGCTGGACCGCCCGTGGGTGTGCGGTTGCGCGCCGGTATAAGTGGGTGTGTTGCGTGTGCGTGGTGCGTATACGGGTGCGGTGTGAGTGACAGCTCCCTCTTCTTTGGGTGGAGGAGGAGGAGGAGGAGGGAAAAGGAAAAGAGTACAGAGGATGGTACGGTAAGGTAGGTACAGTAGACAAGCTACTGTACGGTAAAGGTGAGGTGAGGTGAGGTGTGGGCCCCAAGATGGCGGGGACGCCGCCACGCGCCACGTCCGCCCAGGGCGCTAGAGGCCGGGCTTTCAGAACAAGCTACAGGTACCTGGCTCCGGAAGAGGTACAGGCATCTGCTCCCACGACTTGGGGCCCGGCGTGGTACCTGGCCAAGCCTGGCCCGGCCGCTGCTACCTCCTGGCCAGGTAGCTCCGTACCCTTAGCCAGGTACCTGACCTTACCTGACCTTACCTTAGAAGGCCCACCCCCTCCCTAAAGTAGCCTCCTTGTCTCTCTTCTTTTTGCCTTCAGGGGAGCGTTGGCATTCTTTCCCAGGTCGAACCTGGCCCGCGAACCTGCGACGATCATCTCCAACCCGTCCAGTCTTTATTCCATCTTCGCTCGCTTTCTGCTCGTGAGATCGACCGCTTTGCCCGCCCACCACCTTTTGGTCGAGAACCTCTTTAGTGTCTCCGCGTTGCGTTGCGTGCGTGCTTGCTATTTTCCACGACCAACTCGCTCCCGTTTTTTCGGTCGCTTTGCCGTTGCTACCTGCCGTCTTACAAGCCACGAAGCTTTCCCACTTAAGAAGAAACCCTTTGTCTTCTTCGGCACACGATCCACGCCCACCGAGAGAGCTCCTTCTCGCGTGCAGATCGGCTTGTGGTTCTCGCATCACCCGACGGCCCACGTTTTTTTTCCCTTGCGGCGACGATCTTCCGTTTCTGCGCAGATTGGTTCGACAACGCATCCTCCGAAGCAAGATCATGGTCCTCTTTGCCCGCTAATTGTCGGCGGCTACGCTGCTTCTGTCTGCATCGACGCTGATTATTGCGGTTCTCAACCCGTCGAAACCCCACACCAGCCAACTTCCGCTCGTTATAATACAACCATCCCACTCCAGATCGTTTCCAATCTTGGTGCAGGACCAACACTAACGACGGTGGGCTTCTCCCCAGCCGCCTCTTCGTCGTGTTGCAATTCATCTTTAGGCGCCTCCTGCAACCTTCGATGTCAGCTCCCCTGAGCACCGTCACTCATCCCTATTGAGACCACAGCGCCCACCACAAGGCCTTCACCATGGCAACAGCAGAAATGCCGTCCATGAGGTTGGCCGATAGTGGTCTCCGAATTGTTCTCCTCCCAACACTAGACGAGGTTCCCAGCTCGCCCGTCTCCCTCTCCGACAACGGCCACGGTCACATCGACAACCCTTTTCGCGATGACGGAAGCTACCACGAACCATCCGACAATCCGGATATTCCCACGCACCCGATCCCTTCCATGCAAGAAGCTTTTGCAGAGTCCTTAGAAGAAGTGACCCTGGGCGCCGCGGCGCAAAAACCGAACCTAAGAGCGCTGGATGCCAAGGCCCGCCGGGAACGTCTGTTGGACCAAGGACGAGATGATGAACCTTTGGATGCCATCTGGCGTTACCGTCCCGGTCAAAGACAACATGAGGTTGTCAAGCTCATTGCTCAGATCGCATTCGGTGTGTATCTGCTGCTGAACGGCATGGCCAATGACCAGGCACAAGTAGTCGAGATTCTACAGGGTCACATTGACGAGGTAGACCAATTCCTTGAGGTTGCGTTTGAGGATTTAGCACAGGCGACGCAAGACATGAACGGCCGGATCGAGCACTTGCAGCTTCCCATGCAGAACCTCCAGGTCTTCGAAGAGCTGCTGGAAGATCGCAAGTTCCGAACCGAAATCCTCGAGGGAAATGAAAAGATTGATCATATTTTGGCTCGCAACGATGTGGCTATGAAGCAGTGGGACGACGATATCGATGCTGGTCTGCGCTGCACCACTGCCTTTTCAAGCTGGCTCAGCACGCAAAAGGATACTCGTTGGCGCACGGAGCGACCGGACCTCGACGACATCTTCTCAGCTATGAAGCACAATGCCGAAGGCTGGCTGAATGCTTTTGACGAGATGAACTCACTCACACAGGAGATCAACGGCCTCACCATCCGGCTCATGACTATACACGCCGAAATGGAGAAGAAGGCTGGTGAGATCAGTCGTGACTCTTGGGTAAGTTTGTGCTGCGATCTGTACTTATTCTGCCTGCTGATGCTTTCACCCTGCAGGCCAGTGCTCCAGCCTACGCATTCCCTTTACCTGGCTCACCGATTGTACCACCTCCTGTGCCATCTCCTCAAATCTCGTCTAGCGTGTCGTCTCCTCGCGACATCTCACCACAAGTCGGCTCGGCCCGCATCCTGGAATCTCATGCCTCGTCCCTGCGATTCGCATCTCCTCGATCCTCATCAACCCCTCCTGTCACCCAACAGTCCCGCGCCTCCAGCCATGCTGATCTCTCTCCTCGAATCACTTCTCAAATGGACTCCCCGGTTCTTCCGCCCTCACGTCCCATGTCACAACGGACATCTTCCATGCAATCAAGGCACTCGATGCGTTCTACAAGGCAATCCATTTCCCGCCACAGCGTTCGAAGTGCTTCTGGACCTACGGTGCTTCACGCTACCGAGGTCGAGTCTCTAGACCTCGATGACTTTGGGGATTTTCCTCTTCCTGGTTCAGCACCTCTCCTGCCACCTTTGCGTAACAACGCCCGCAATGCCCGGCAAAAGGCTGCAAACAAACCTCCTCCAAGCATTGACGCAACTGAGAAGATCGTTGTCGTCAATTCACCAGTCCAAGCCGAACCCGAGCCTCACTCGACGTCCAATGATGAGTCGCTTTATATTTTACAGCCGCGGGTATATACACCCAAGCCTACCGAGGCGCCGATGTCACCCATCTCACCCAAGTTGAGGGCTGCGCTCACCCTTGCTGCACAACTAGAGACTCAGCGCCAGTCGCGCCAGTCTACGTACAGCATGTTGCAAAAAAGGCTTTCGCTTCGCCAGCGTGTTTCACTCAAGACATCGCCCCCCGAAGCCATTCATATTCCGCCAAGAGTCAACCCTGACGCCATGTTGCAGCGTCCCTTGACTGGCGATGGTACGCCGCCGACAAGTAATTCGCTAGGCCCCGATTCCGCGTATGGATCTGATGGCGAGCATCATTACCGCCAACCATATCGGGTGGGCTCACTTAATGAACTCTCGGAACATGCAAGGCCTGGTCTTGTGCACTCACCACGGTCTGAACACCAACAGTACTATCACCCAGTTCGTGCCTCTCCTCACTCCCCGCTCCAACAGAGGCCTCACACTGCCGTTCCTGGGGAAACTGGTTATCGCCCTTCTGTCTCGTATCCTCAATACAATCGCAACCAGCCGTCTCGCTTAGGAGGCATGAGTATGCTTAGCAACGTCACTACCGCCACCCAGATTGAGCGATCAACGACTCCGACGTCACAATCTCAGGCTGGCGACAAGCAGCTTCGAAAAAAGAGAAGCACGTTTGGGTGGCTCAAGAAAGCGTTCAGCTTGGACGAAGAAGAGAAGGCGGCATTTGAGGCACGAAAAGCCCTGCGATATGAGGGACCTCAGTATTATGACGACCAGAGCCCAAAGTTCCTCGATGGCAAAAGACTCAGATGAGCGCGGGTCTGTCATTGACATAATTTATTTCGCCCTCAACACCCCGTGAGGCCCAGTGTCCCAAGCCCCATCCAAAGATCAAACCAACCTTCACAAGGAACAACGTGAAGGCACCATGGCATATACAAATCTGATCTGCTTTTGCAATTTTGCAGTCGATACCCTACGCAACAGTTGTCCTTATTTCAGCGAAGCGAGCAACTCCTTGTGTCCCCGCGCACCTAATTAGATACCGTTTCGGGAATTGGGCACATTTTTATCGATATTCAGCTGCCTTTTGGCTCGCTCATATGTTGATGGGTGGCTTCCAAAGCATGTTATACCGTTCTACGCATCTCGAAACCATTTGAGTCTTGTTTGAAGGGGATAAATGCAATTTTGATTTGAATTTTTGGTGATCATGGAGAATCATAAGCGTTGGGTATAGGGAATCTCTTTTTTTTTTCTTTAATCATGTTTGGGACATTTGCCAAACACTTATTATTCATACTAGAGGCGTTCAGGAGGAATCAACCATGTGTCAGGCAGGCGACCATGAACATATCACGAAATTATCATAGCCATCAGCTTTTTTGTCTACTCCAAATTCAAACTCAAACGAGACTCTCTTTCCCCTGAACATAATACACCGCCTTCTACCCCTATTTCATCTCATGTCGTGAAAGCAACAGTCAAAGCGCGCCGACGCACAGACTACGAGCAATCAGCAAAAAGCGCCTAGAACACGCTAGATGCTCGATCGCCCATCTGAATCGTGAAGTGGCGTGTCGATTTGCAACCAAGGCCAAGAGCCTGATCGCGGTGATCTTTCGCTGAGCTTGATCACACAAACTTTTCCCTTTCCCATGCATGCGGCATGGGACGGTCCCCGACCCCCCGTGTGCCAAGTGTGCAGAAGCTTGACGCCTCCGTTCGCCAAAGCGGCACTGGGCGGATGTGTGTGCGTCTGTGCGGTTGTCGCATAGCGCGTGAGTCTGAATCGGGGATGTTAGCTGTGCTTACAATGTACTACGCAGTAGATCGAACGTGTGCGGGCAATAGCGGCCAGCTCTAGTTGCGGCGATGAATCGAAGGGGCATGCTTCGAGAAGAATGTGAGCGCAGAGGGATCAGGTGAAAGGGTCTGTGATAGCTCGCCCTGAATAGCAAAATGTATTGTATCGTCTGATAGGTTTAATGTAGTTTGTACCCTCCAATAGTGACACCAAACTCCGTTGCTTTGTAAAACCTCATAATTGTGCGCACATCTAAAGACTAGAACCCGCGTGCCTTTCTGATAAGGATGTCCTCTAGTTTGTTTTTACCCAATACCCACCCCCATGAAGCACTATTCGCCGGCGCCGTAGCTTTTGACTCGGCTGAAGAAGAAGGGCTTGCCGTTTTTGAGCGTGAAAGGCGCCCAGTCGTCCGTAACCTGGTTGTAGCTATAGAAGCCGCGCCAGAAGAGCCGCCTGTTATTGCGGACGAGCTTGCCGGCGTTACGCAGGGACAGATCTAACCGATAAATGTACTTCTGGTCTACCCCCTCGGTCTCGACGTACAGATCGCCTTCCTCCTCGCGCGGCGAGGTGGCTTCCGGGTGATCTACCGCAGACGAGAGGCGCCACCGGCCGCGCAGGGCGAGGTGCATCACTGCAGAGGGCAGGTGCCCGTGGTGTGCATGGCTTCCGTGGCCGTGGCCATGGCCTTGTCCGGGGCCACGGGGATTGTCGCCGCGATGGAGGACCAGGAGATCCCGAGTGAGGTGGTGAACGACTTCCGCGGGCTCGTCGGTGGTCAAAAGGCTGATGACAGTGCCATCGCGGAAGAAGCGCAGGTAGCGATAATAGGTGACGATGTGAACAATGCTGCCTCCCCAAGTCGATTGATTTGTTGACATTTGACCACTGCGGATGTAATTTACCGTACTGATGTAGCACCCGTTGAAACGAATACGCGGCCGTGAGCGGAACATTTGCTGCCACGAAGAGTAGGCATCCGGCACCAGTGATTTGGTAACGAGAAGCTTCTCACCACGGCGTCGCTCTTCCAACTCTTCTACGCTGACAAGAGTACTATCGGCAGTTTCATCCTCATCTATCCGATTACCGCCCGCGAGAGGTTCCCAGGCAACGCCTTTCTGCCAGTGGTAGTGCATCGCAGTGAATCCAACCTCGGCGCCGAGGCAAACGCGACGCCATATGCGTTGCTCAGTGGCGACCAGGTACGCAAAGTGCTTGCAGACAAGAGACAGGCGTACGAAATCACCGACATCATCGACGGCCACATCCTGCAGGATGTGTACGAGTAGCTCGTCAGGCAGATCGGCGATGGGACAGGGGGGCTGCGGCATGCCCTCGACTTCCGGGGGCACCGCCTCAATCTTCAGGCTGGAGAAGCTAGTGATGAGATCACCAAACGACTGAGGCACAGAAGCATCATCGGTGGCATCCGCTGGTTTCTGGCTGGGCTGAGCGGCTGTGGATGAGCCGGGAGCTTGAGCAGGCTTCGAAGCTGCAGCAGTGGACACCGGGAAGTGCTTTTCACGATAGCGTTTATCGACTTTGTGGTCAAGCTATGAATTTGCTCAGTAAGGGAGCTCTGATACTGGTGAGAAGGGATGGCAGTACGAACTCTATAGGCCTTTCGATATAACTTCAAGCTTTCTCCCATGTTGCCCTGGGCCTCCTTCTCCATCGCTTCCTCATAGTGGTCTAACGCCGAGACGGGCTGCTTCTTGGCGGGCCTGGATGTCGGATCTTGCGAAGCACCCTCGGGCTGAGCAGCGCCAGGGGCTTCGAAGACATGAGTTTGGGCATGCTCGCCCTCGTCTTCGACGGCTGGGGGCCTCTGTGCTGTAGACGATACCGGGGGTTCATTCTGTATCCTCACAGAGGCAGAAGACGACGCATCAGCCGTGGCAGATGCCCTTACCGGGCGGCTCGGCTCACCCGGCTTCTCGCCTTTGGAGCGCCTCAGATCAGAGAGCCATTTCTCGCGAAAGGACTCCAGCTCGGAGTCGAGGCCTTGATTGGAGTCCATGGCGAGGCGGATTGATAGGATGCAGGGTTAAGTCCGAGGCGTCATAAGACGTCAGACACGGGGATAGGATCGACAGACGCTGATGCTATGAGGAACACATGACGAGGCCAAATCTTTCCTGCGGTATGATATTTAAGAGAAAAAAACGGAACAAGTGTCTAAGAGGATGGCAATGAGATGCACTTCTGGAGAAGTTGTAGGTCGTCGTTATCGGCGTGACTCTGACGGAGTGCAGCAGGGAAGGCAGTTATCGATAAGCCCGGCGGAGGCGTGAATGGAGTGGCTCAGGTTCTTTGTAATCATTCCCATGGAAGCCCCACCCACGTCATTATTGGTTGGAATGGACTGTTGAATCAATCCCCGTGTAGCCTCCCTTTAATTGTAAGGAAATGTAGCAAACCGCCATAGTCGTGTTGAGCGAGCATGGAAGCACCTGCCAGTGGACAACTTACATGTATAAAATGTAGCCAGGTTATCTGGTGCATATATCGTACGAATCGTATCACCTACTTATCACTTTTTTACCCCACGTTGCCCCGCGATGTGTGTGACATAGCAGTGTAAGAGAAACAATGAACTCGGCAAAACAGCTCCGAATACCCAACAAGTCCACTCAAGTTTCCCAAACACACACAGAGACTCTCTCTCCCTATCGCTTTCATTTCAGATCACATCTACCTTCCTGATCTCCTAGAAGATCATCATCGTGAAGCTTCTGAGCACGATGGCTGGTTACAAGGACACACAAGAGTACAAGATGTACTTGAATTGCGGTGTTCGGCTCCCTGACGAGTTCTTACCTCTGGCGCAGCACAACTCTGTAAGAACCCCTCTAACAAGAAACCGAAGCAGACGCAAAAGCAGAAGCAGAGACAGGTTTCGAGTTCGATGTGCTAAGTGAAATGTCACAGAACGGCGAAGTCATCATCGCCCCAGGCGAGCTTTACTGCCGCTTCGATGCGGGTCTCGGCATGCTGTGTGCCACCGTGAGTCCATATCATTACGTTCTGAGACGAGCAAATACGTATTAAACCCAGGACAGTCGAAGCAGTTCTATAGCGAGTCCACCCTGTTTAACCATTATCGCCATGTCCACAAGGCCGAAGTCGAAAAGCGCGAGTGCGGCGGCATTAATGGCGAGCTGGATGCCAACTTGAGACGTGAGTTGTTCCGGGAACAGCTCGGCGATGTTGTCTAACTATTACCTTGCAGGTTAGTATCGTGATCTTGTTGCTGGCCACCACCCCGCCAACACTCCCCGAAAGCCAGCTGGGAAGAACCCCATCCTGGTTGTGTTTCCTCCGGTTCCTGGAATAGCTGCTTTCGCAAAGCAATATTGGTCCGCACAGCTTGCTATTCTCACAGACCCTTTGGCACATGCCAACCTGGGGTTGACTTTGAAGACTTTGGTAGGAATCATGGAAAGAGCTTCTCCTGGCAGCATGCTGACGTAGTGTTCCCAGCGTCGACACCAACCCGGGTTCCCTGTTGCTGAGGATCAGGATGATGAGACGGACGAGACAGACGGTGATGAGAGGAACGAGACAGACGATGATGAGATGAATGAGACGGACAATGACGAGATAGATGAGACTACCGATGATGATGATGACGACAATGACGATAATGACGAAGTGAGATTTCTAGTGATACTACGAGGAGACTTACTGACAATGTTCAGCAATTGCCCTCTGACTCCAGAACCCTACCTCAATTTCCCTCCAGTGTTGCCTCCATCATCGGCTCTGTCTCTGTCTCTGCGAATATGGACCAGCATGACGAGGACGAGGACGACGAGGAAGAAGAAGATGATAATAATAACGACAATGACAATGACGAAGTTGACGATATAAGCGTTGATTGTAGGCCCGAGAAACTATCCAGCAAGTGTTTCCAGGACTACTCCCCAGAGGAGCGTCAAGTTCGCCTTGGCTCCCCTGCGTTGATGGACCTTCCTTACCGCACCAATGGGCTCATTTTCATCGCCGAAATGAAGCGGATGGTGGGTGTGGCAGCTCCGTGGAAGTGTCGCCACTGCAAGGATGCCGGACAGAGTAAGATTGAGCAACTGGCTTGTCCAGGGGTTGTCTTGACACTAATTACGTTTCTTAGACTGTCCTCCACGCCAGCACGACATTCAGTGCGCCATATGGACGCGCTTCCTTATTTGAGTTCTTCGAAGGTGTTCCGAGTCGGGCTGCTCGAGAACCAAATTTGGTTATACTAGCGGTGAGAAATGAAAACATGCTTGGGAGGATGGAAGCAGGTGAAATGGGAAGCTGTATCGGATGATGCTGTTGCCACGCCATGCAACGTATGGAGGGCGGGCAGTGACCTGATGGGCATTCTGGAGTTCTGTCTCACTTCAAAAGAGAAAACAAGACGGATACACAGGCTCGACGGGCCTTCGATGTATACAAGGGTTTAGATGCTGGTTAAGCTTCTGGTGAATTTACTTCACAGTGGAAAACCTAGAGTACCAACCTTAGACACGTCTAAATAAAAATCAACCTCTGGCCTTTTCCTCACAAATCTTACTGTTGATCTTTTGGACCAGGTCAAATCCAAGCAGTGCTTTGTTACGTTGGACTGCAAGAGCCACGCACAACACGGCCACCTTGACATCCGACGGCATCAGGTCGACGAAACAGGATCCGGAGATCGTTTCGTTTCGTATGATTGCGCATTCTCGCCTCGTACGGCGATTGGCAAGGTATTCCTTGCAATCATGGAAGAAGGGCCATTTGAAAGCGAGCAGTTGGAGCTTCAATGGTGGGACCAGCTTCCGTTGGTCCCCGTGGTTACCACTTTACTCCTCCGGCAACAGAACCGGCGGAGATGGAGGCGGGATGCGCTTGCCCATATGCTTGGCCGTTTCCCTCGACTTCAGGAAATCCATTACAAGCCGTGGAGGGAATGGGGCTTTATGAAAAGGGCCACAGACAGAGGTGTGTGTTACTAGTGCTTGGTGCTTGGCCATGCTGTTGTTCGTCCTTGTCTGTTCAGGTTCGCTGTTACTAATACTCGTCGTTCATTATGTAGGATTTCAATATCTTTTCGAGTCTATCCAACGCTCAAGCGCCAATCTCGAGAGACTCGTGGTTTTTGAGAATTTCAATCAACAGTACCCAGCCATAATGCAGCGATTCCAGTTCGGGGAGGACTTGAGCGACTGTGACAGTATACGCAACCCATCTCCAGCCGCTGGCCGAATGGTTGCACTTGCCAGCCTCAAACTCGAACATCTTTCAGCATCTTTTTATTGCCGATGCGAGCCATTTCTTCGAGATCGAACCGTCTTTGGAGTGGCCGAGATTGAGCTCACTCGAGCTCACTTCCAAATTACTTACGCCTGCGGAGGATTCGACCAAGATTGAAACGATGCTTCGAGCAGCGGCGGCAGCGGCCAGGAAGATGCCACAGCTCAAAACAATGGAAATCTGGAATGGAAGGAAAGGGTTGGCGGGACTATTCAAGTATAAGGTGGACGGCGACACAAGGCAAGCTGAAATCAGCTGGAGAGGTACATGGAAACTGCGAATAGGTCCATCTGTAGTTGGGGTCTGGGAAGATGTCGTACCTCAGCGTGACAACTGGAGACTCAAGGTACTAGCTGCAGAATTCGTGGATGAAGCTGCTATCAAGTCTCATGGGGATGCAATTATCCACCTAAAGCTTTCAGGCCAAGTCATCTGGCCTATCTCGTTGCAGCAGATACAGATGGAACAAAAGGCCTTGGAGGGTGTGCAGACGGCGTAACTCGAATACTCCAAGGTACCTAAGGTAGGCACAAATAAGGTACCAGTAACAAAGTACCTTGCCTTGCACAACATGGAACCGCGCTGATCTCCCTTCGGTCAACTTCTGGCGTCATCACTTCGAACCTTCGCGGCAGCCTGGTCTTGAAGTGAGTCGCGACTTGAATTACTCGTGTAATGCTGCCAGGAAAGGCTATAGAAGATAAGTCAGAGCCAAATCGCCCCAACCAGAGAAAATGATGGCCGCTCCTTGGCACAACAGAGTAAGGTAAGGTACCTTACTTGGTGCATCGTGCAGAACAAGGTACTCTGTTTTGCCTTTGAGCGAACGTACCTATCAAGGTTCTTGGGGGACGCATGGCATGGACCATATTTCTTATCAATCAGATTAGTAGCTACTACCTAAGGTACGTATAAATTGTTCGCCACCCAAGTCGCTGTCAGCTAATGACTGAGCTCCGATGATGCGGAAAGCCGCGGCAGCGATGTCATTAATTTTTCTGGCTTGGCCCTTTTGGGGATCGTCGCAGCTGGGGGGGGACAGAAAAAGTGAGACGGCGGGAGGATGAATCTGAACAACAGCCTTTGATATTTCGGAGTCCAGGAGAACAACAAACTTGGACAAATGTAAGAGAAACTGAATATATATCTTGCTCAAATAGAATAAATGAAGCTTCTTTCTCTTATTTAATTTGAATAAAAGCCAGCATAATTTAGAACATTTTTCGATGATAAAAAGCATGGCAGCCTCATTCTTTTTGTCACCCGTCCTGGCGCGATCCGATTTTCGCCCCGAGGTTTCGGTCCCGCAGCAGAAGGAAAGGGTAAAAAAAAATAAAAAAAATATCGCTGCAGCTAGATAGAGTAAGCCCACCTTTCGCCGCTCCAAAGCGCGGCCCTCAACAGGCCTGCACTGCACCGCTGCGATTTTTAGTGCCGGTCCGGCCCCAAATCCCCGAGCTCCTCAAATTGCCGATTGACACTACTACAGAGTACTAATGTAATCATGAACCGTCGATGACTCCTCCGATCTCTTTCCCTCCCACCACTTAACCTACCTACCTTACCTACTACCTTGGTTGACAGCCCTTTTCACCACTCTCAAAATCCTACGCTCAGCGCTGCCCGGCGCAACTTCTGCGCGCATCATCGAACCTGCGGCGAGACTCATTTCCTCTTTCCCACCCGACACTCCGTTTGCACCCTTTCCGACGATCCGCCACCCATGTTACCTGGGTCATGGTCCGACCCTGAACAGCACGACGATAACATGGCTCCCGCCATGCACAGTCCGAGCGGCCAAGGCCATGATCGGTTAGGCCATGACGGCTCCGTTGCTCTGGCGGCAGCGAAGACTTCTGGCGGCGCAGGGAAAGGCATTGGCGGAGACGACTTCGAGATTACGGCTGCGCAGAAGATGGCTTCGGCCATGTCGGGCAGTCTACTTACCTCCCTTCTTGGTATGTTTGGCTCCCATCACGCTCGGGATGCTCTGGAAATCCCGCCTGCTGACAATCTGCCCGCTCGCAGTCACTCCCCTCGATGTCGTTCGCGTGCGATTACAATCGCAAAACGCCTTCGTTCCGGCTCCCAAGGTCGACCTATCCAGGCTTGCCCACGCGACGACCCCCAGCTTTGCTCAATTACAAACCTCGGAGCTCGGTGTCACCGCATGCTGCCGTGAGGTCTTCTGGGCAGGAAACCAAGCCGAGTTCTGCCTTGCCACACCCAAGATCGAGGGTATGTCGACTGGTGGTGCTGTTGCTGCCGATTGCGCCGTGCAGGAGACACGAAAGAAGACCTTCACCACGACCTTCGACGGCCTGCGCAAGATTGCCCGTAACGAGGGCGTTACTACTTTATGGAGAGGCCTCTCCCCAACGCTGGTCATGACGATTCCGGCAAACATCATCTATTTTACCGGTTATGAGTGGCTCCGTTACGACCACAGGAGCCCCTTCTCAAAGCTATCGGACGACTACGCTCCTCTGACCGCTGGATCTGGAGCACGTATCCTCGCCGCCAGCGCTGTCAGCCCTATTGAGCTCATTCGCACACGGATGCAGGCCGCCTCTGGTTCCAAGTCCAATCATCTTATGGAGGCATTCCGCGACGTCAAGGAAATGGTAGCCCTGCACGGCTACGCGTCCATGTGGAGGGGTTTGACCCTCACGTTGTGGCGTGATGTGCCCTTTTCAGGATTGTACTGGTGGGGATACGAAACCATCCGTGGTAGACTGTCGGATGCCCGCGAGGAGCGGACCGCCAGGGCTCTATTCCGCACAGGCCCCCCACCGGAGAGGCGCCGACGATCACGCAGCCGCGAGAACCATACAGACACCTTCGTTGACAGTTTTACGGCCGGTGCCATGTCCGGAGCTTTCGCGTCAGTTGTTACTACTCCATTCGACGTGGGCAAGACGCGAACACAGGTTTACCGCGAGCCAGCACCGAGCGGAGGCGTTCGTGGCTCTGCTAGCGCCGAAGCTCCCGAGGCGCGTAACATGCTGCGGCTACTCTGGCACATCTTTAAAACGGAAGGCGTCCCTGGTCTCTGGAAGGGCTGGATCCCTCGAACGCTGAAGGTAGCACCAGCATGTGCCATCATGATTAGCAGCTACGAGGTGGGCAAACGGGTATTCCATGGAGTGAATGTACGGGCCCGCGAAAAGCAACTCGAGGGTGCTTAAAGCCGTTTTCTTCTACTTTCTTGTTTTATCTTCATGTTAAGTTCCTGCGTCATATAAACTAGAAGACATGCATCATTCGGCGTTTGTTGGAGGGCGGCTAGGCTTCAGTTGTTGGGGGCCAATAATTGTATTCTTAGAAAAGCAGGCAGGCAGGCGTGTAAGAGCAATTGTATGTAGACTGGGTACATGCCACTCAGCAATGAAATATCTAATGTCCAATCTTTGCATAGCATATACAAGAGCAGTGGAAGAACAATGCGAGGCTGCTCGCTGGGTGCTGCGCAAATACAAATATTCAGTTGGTGAGAGAACTATATACCAGACTGAAGAAATACTATAAAATTCCTATTATTTCCCTGAATTGAAAAGAAGAAAAATAGAATGAAAAGATAAAGGAATTCTAATAAGACTTTAAAAAATAACTTATAATAAAATTTTAATTAGATATTATTGATTATTATTGTAATTTCTATTTTTCTTAGAGAAAATTTAGGACCGCATCTAATCGGCAGTGTACGCTATCTACGTAGATAATCAAAATAGTGACCGTGCAATCGTTTCTGCTCGCATGAAAATTGAACTCAGCATGAAAACAGCAACGACAACTCACACTTCTTTTATCAAAATTCGAGCTAGAAAACCGGAGCCAGGCATCTGAGAAGATCAGATACTATCATCTAACCAACAAGAGGACAGCGGTTCTGAAATCTCAGCCCGACACAGCAAAGGCAACGCCGCATGGGCATCTAGCGTCATGTACACGCTCAGCAACGTCGAAACGTGCCGCTTCGGCCGCGGCGAATACGTCCTCGACGTCCGCCGCACGGCCGCCGGGCTCGCCGCCACCTCATCCGACCAGATGCTCTCGCTGCTGGACCCGGCTCGCCTGACCCCGGGCCCCGTCAACAGCCTGCCCGTGCGCCACGGGGGCGGCGTCGCCGCGCTGCGCGTGTTCGACTGGGCGGGCTCGCTGGTGTGCACGGCGGGCGACGACGGCAGCGTGGCCGTCTGGGACTTGAGGCAGGGTGCGGCCAAGGCCGAGGTTGCGAGGTTTACCGGTGAGTGGGCTCTTTATTTACTGCCCGCAGAGGGCGTGTAACGGCGCTGGGCATGAGCTGGGACAGGCCGGCTCAAGTGAAGCAGAAGAAATGAGATGATGAGAAGTCACTGGCTTTACTATGAGTTCACTGTGCTGATGAGCCTCACCGAGGATGAATACAGCCAGCCAAACACCAATCTTATCACTGGCATGCGACTCGGGTACGCAGACCGTGGCCGTAGGCACTGAGCTACAGAACCACACAGCATCGATATATCTGTGGTATGTATCCCATCCTCCTTACCACTCTAAGACGAAGTGAACCCGAACCCCGTTCCCGCCGACCACCCCGTCTAACCTCCATCCTCCTCTCCTCCACGCAGGGACGTCCGCTCCACGCCCGCCCCCAAGGCGCACTACCAGGAGGTGCACAGCGACGACATCACGGACCTGAGCTTCCACGCGGGCAACCCGGCGCTGCTCATGTCGGGCTCGACCGACGGCCTCGTCAACGTGTGCGACACGCGCGTCGCCGACGAGGACGACGTCGTGCTGCAGACGTTCAACCACAACGCCTCGATCCACCACGCCGCCTTCCTGCACCCCTCGCGCGTCCTCGCCCTCTCCCACGACGAGCAGTTCGCCCTCTACGACATGGCCGACGAGAACCCCACCGGCGACGCCCTCGTCCACTTTGGCGACCTGCGCGAGAAGCTCGGCTGCCAGTACGTCGCGAGCGTCTCGCCCAAGGCCGACGGCAGCGGCGCCGTCCTCGGCGCCGGCTCGCAGGAGTAAGTCGTCCTCATCCTTCATTCCTTTCCCCCCGCAAGAATCGCGAGACAAAATCCCCATCAGAGGAGCCCCCCTTTGCTAACTCGCTGTTCTCTTTTGTGAATATAGTCAGCAAATGTTTGAGCTCGTCTTCCTGGCGGATGCCCAGGGCTCCTGGGCGCTCGACCGCCAGAACAGCGTGGGCCTGCCGGGCGCCCACGGAGACGAGATCGTGCGCGCCTTCTGCTTCTTCGACGAGGAGCAGGTGGTGTACACGGCGGGCGAGGATGGCACCGTCAAGGCGTGGCGACCAGGTAGCTAATGGCTACGCACATAGCACAAGAAAAAGAGTTAAAAGTTTGAGTCCAAACACGGGGCTGATTGTTGTGATGCATCATGTGAATTGCGCGATAAGAGTACTTCTACCTAGCATACACCACAAGGACATGACATCTTTTGGTAGATGTTCGCGGGGTGTAAGTATTGTCATGCCTCTCCAGGTTCAGCGCCCTGAGTACGAAGGACCTTTTCCTCCATGGAGTTGTCCTTGATCATCTGCACAGGGCGGTCAACAGAGCCACCTCAGAAAAGGCAGGTCCTGCCCTTCAAGTGGTTCACGAAGTACTGAGCCGGGACGACGTAACGGCAACTACTAGGTCCTGGCCGTCGGGTCCAAGTCGAGTGATGCCGGCCCTGTACTCTATACCTTCGAAGTGTGATTCATCCTAAGGCAACCCCGAGCTCTCACCCAAACTTGTCATGCTTATACTTGACCTTGATGTCCAGCATTCTCTCGTGGTAGTCGCCCTCCCTGCGCGCCCTCTTCAGCACGCGCACTTCGTCCTCCGTCAGCCGCCGGCCCGCCGCCTCCTCGAGCTCCTTGCGGCTGATCTTGGCGAGCGCGCGCTCCTCCTTGACAGCCTTGAGGCGCGGCTTGAAGCGCGCCTGCATGCGGATGCGCAGCGTGGTGTTGAACGTGATCAGGTCGGCGTCGCCGCGCAACTCGACTGCCGCCGCCGTCGAGGAGCCCGCCTTCGAGGGCGTCTTGATGGTGATGAATGTGTCGCGTAGCGTCTGGAGCTGAAACGTGCCCGGGGTGTCGGCCGTTGCGATGATGTTGAAGGACTCGAGGGGGGAGACGGCTTCGGAGGTTGCTGAGAGCTGGCCGATCTTGTCGCAGGACAGATACCTTGGGTGTCGTGTCAGTCCGCAAGCTCTCAGAGGAGTATCCTGAATCGCTGCCACTTACTTTCCATGATGCCCCTTGAAGCGAAAGTTGTCCGTGCCAGCAACCCGGTTTGCGACCCAAACCTGCCTCACGTCATGCGGCTCGGCGCTCGTCGGGTTCCCGTCCACGATGTTCTCAATCGGAATCGTGAAAACCTTGCCATTGATGTCGCAGGCCAAGGCCGACGGCTTGTCGGTCGGCAGCACAATCATCACGGGCCCCGCCACATCGGAGGCTGCCTCGGCCGAGACCCAGCTGTCGTCGTCGTCCGCGTTGGCATCGTCCTCGCCGGTCCGGGCGACCTGCTTGGACGAAGGGCCGGCCTCGGAGGCATCCTTGTCGGCGTCGGTGCGCTTCCGCTTCTTGGGCTTCTTGTCGCCCTTGAACGTCAGCGGTTTGACCATTCTGAAGGGAGGCTAGAACAGAATGGGAATGTCGTGTTGGGGAAGGGCGGGCTCCTCCAGGTGGATGGACGATAAGCCTAGAGCTAGGACTATCACGAGAGGTTGCTGGAGCTTCGTAGCCGCATGCATAATATTACATAAGCCCACGTCGGGGGCGCGCTCTCGGTCGTCTCCGGCCGGTGCCCTTGCATTTTCCCCACACTCTTCGCGCCAAACGTCCCTAAAAGCATGTCAAAGACACAGGCTACAGGCTCCTTGGTGCAGCCCCGCCCCCGCTATCAGCGCAACGACAGGCCCTGTTGCTCCGTGGCCGTGATACGAATAAATATCTTGGTGGATGCACTCACATTTATTCGCATACAAACACAATCCTCATACCCTCCAGCAAGTGATTTTTTATTTTTTTTTTAAAAAAAAAGAAAAAAAATGGCGCCCCAAGCCCAGGCAGTCACTGTGTCCCTGCAAGACCTCAAGGACGGTAAGTACTAAACCCTCTCTCATGAACATTACCTTAAAACAAACAATATCCCCTTTTTTTCTTTCTTATCAGTAGCACCATGACTTACATGCACAACCGCAGGCAACGTCTCATTTGAGACTCTTCAGCAGGCCTTCGGCCCCGACTCTCTCGGCATTCTCGTCGTGAAGGATGTGCCCCAAGAATTCCCCCAGCTGAGACACATGGCCCTGTCTTATGCTTCCTATCTGGGCAACCTCCCCAAGGAGGAACTCGGTACGCTCACCTTGTCAAACCCATGTCTTGTCTCACAACACAAGACACTCACAGCCGTGACCCTTCACAGACAAGCTGGAGAACGCAGAGGCCAAGTACCTCACCGGCTGGTCCCTGGGCAAGGAGACGCTCAAGAACGGCCAGGTCGACACCTTCAAGGGCTCCTACTACGCCAACTGCGCCTTCTACGTCGACGCCGGCCTCGAGTGCGCCAAGCCCACCGCTGACTTCTCGCCCGAGACATTCCCCGAGTACCTCTCGCCCAACGTCTGGCCCGCCGAGTCGGTGCTGCCCGGCTTCCGCCCCGCCGTTACCAGCCTGTGCGGCCTCATCATCGACGTCGCCGTCCTCGTCGCCCGCGCCTGCGACCGCTACGCCGAGACTGACATCCCCGGCTACCCCAAGTCCTACCTGGAGCGCGTTGTCGCCTCGTCCACCACCACCAAGGCCCGCCTGCTGCACTACTACCCCCAGGACGCCAACACCACGTCCGCTTCGCCCGACAGCGAGGACGACTGGTGCGCCACCCACCTGGACCACGGCTGCCTGACCGGCCTCACGTCGGCCATGTTCATCGACGAGCAGAAGACCAGCACCGCCGTGCCTCCCGTCGTCGACGGTAACACGGGCGCCTCTCTGCCACCCCTTGATGAGCTGGCCGCGTCTCCCGATTCCGAGGCTGGCCTCTACATCAAGTCGCGCACCGGCGAGACTGTCCAGGTCAAGATCCCTCGCGACTGCATCGCTTTCCAGACCGGCGAGGCTCTGGAGCGCATCACCGCTGGTAGGTTCAAGGCTGTTCCTCACTTTGTCAAGGGCGTGCGTGCCAGCGTGAGCAATGGCTGTATCGCGCGTAACACCCTAGCCGTCTTTACGCAGCCAAACCTCGGCGACGAGGTTGATATCGAGCAACACCTCACATTTGGCGAGTTCGCCAGGGGTGTTGTGGCCAAGAATACTGTGGTATAAGTACACATCTGCATAATAAAAAGAGTCAAATAACAGCACATGTGATGCAAGTAAATAACTGTGATATATTTCGCTTCTACATATCAATCACTTTCTCAAGAGAAAATACATGAAACCCCTGAATGGTTAACTTGAAGCTCCAAAAGAGCGTCAAAGAGCAATTAAAAGTGCGGGATGGATCGCAAGAACCAAACTGACAATCAACTGCAGACGAAAGTAACATTTGTGGCATTAAGCCACGTTTCTCACTGTCAGAGAATGGCTCTGACAAAGCGGTACCACCCGCTTTTACCACGAATGATTCCGAAATAGCTCGTATCACCGTGAGCGCCGGCCGCTAGAGAAATATCTTGTAGTAGGCCACTACGCCCACGCTCCGACAAGGCTCATGAGGAAAGCCCCGAAGAAGACGAGCAGGCAAGCGCACACCCTGCGCTTGCCGCGAAGGTAGCGCCAGCTATCATCGCTAAGAAAGTCCTCGGAGAGTAGCTCAACAAGCGAGGCGAACGTCAGAAGACCAGCCGATACGGCATTCATGACGCCCACCACGATGAGACCCACCTCCGAATCTGGACTGTAAAGAGAATGCATGCCCAGGCCAATGGCCTGACCAATAGGGGTTCTGCCGTCACAGATGATTAGCAAAAGTCAATGACTTGCAAGATGACAAATGTATGTTGGTGTTGGCTTACGTGAGTCCGTATGCAATAGCCATGACCCATGGTTGTTTAGTTTGCTTGGTCCAGTTGATGGTCGAAATACGAGCTCCAAGGGCCAAGCCTTCAAACATTTCTAAGTTACGGTCAGCATCCATGCATGATGACGACGTGCAAGACTGGTAACTTACGATGGAAGATGATTGCGATAAGTAAGATGATGAAAGAGTTGCCAACCGAGACACTGAGTGCCATGCCGATGAAAATGCTGTGGAACAGGATGCCCATTTCCAAGAGCACACACTGAAGACGCTCCTTGCGTTGCTTCTGCTCGGGGCTCAGCGTATCCTGGGAAGAGGAGGAACTGGCCACGTGAGCGGAAGCTGGCTTTGCCTGCGCCTCTTCCTGGAGACGACTGGCAGCTCTAATCTGTTCGAGACTGTCCTGGTTCAGTTGTGACAAACCATGACCGATGCTTAACGTCCTGCCCTTAAAGGGGGGTCGAACTTCACGCACAGGGACGGCACCGGCTGCAGGGGCCGAGACAACCATTTCCAGGTCGGTGTCGTCGGCGGAGCACTGGTTGTCTACGGCGGGTGGGGAAGGCTCGTGGCGTCCTGGATGGAATATCATTTCAATCACAGTGACGAAGAAAATGGCCGCCAGAGCGATGGCGCCGGGCATCGCGGGATAGTCTTCGGTCCAAAAGTCGCCAAGGCATGGGTTACCTAGAGAGCCGAACGCCGTCGGCAAGAGATGGACGAACGCCGTCGCAATGAGGACGCCGGTACCAAAGTGACGGACCACAAAGAAGAAGCGAGGCGGGATGCGCAGGCCGGGGAATTTACTTGCTAGGATGGGGAATGCGCAAGCCGTAGTAGAGACGAACCAGATGATGAGAATGGCTCCAGCATGCAGAGGCATGTTGAACTCATCCTTGGAGATGCCGCCTGACGCGCAAGTATCTCTCTTGCGGAGACGCAGAGGCTCAGATACGGTAGGTTCGATGACTGGAGACGATGATGACAGATTCCTGGTAGCAGGGTTAGCAGGCTGGCTAGCCTGCATGAAGTTGCCATAGAATGGCATGATGTTGGACATGCAGAAAGAGACAATGGCAACGGATAGAAGCCAGGTAGTCCAGCTCCAAAGCTGCGAAGCACAGCTGGGAGTGGGCACCATGGAGAGACGGTTCTGGTCTTCACCACCAGCTGCCGTCACGAGACGAGAGGATAGCCCTGGGAAATATAGTTTCAGCGAATGGAGCCCACAGCAACGGGCAACCTATCAAGGTGTCTTCTCTAAGGTTTCTACATACCCTTGGGCCATCTTCGTCCCATGTTCGGAACTCCGAGTCCGGGCTGCTGGTCATCCGGACACTGCGTTTCGTTGGACGCTGTAGGATCGAATAGCGACCCGCCCCCAGCACCGTCCTGGCCAGCTTTGACATGCTCCCTGAGGTTGGAGATGCCGTTGAGGTCCTGGCAGGTGGTGCCGTCGGCGGCCAGAGCGGGAGGGCTCTGGTTATAGAAGAGGTGCTTGAAGGAGCCCTCGTCGGCCTTGTTGAGACAGATCATCTTTTCTCCGTTTTGTGAAACCCGGGCATAGGCTTGTAGGAGTAGAGACGCGGCTGAACGTGGATTGGGTGTTGAAAAAGAAAAAAAGTCAAGATGGCTCGATATGCTTCGGAGGAAATTCCTTCTGCACGATTACACGGCAAAAGTGGGAAGGGAAGGGAAGATAAGGTAAAAGTAAAGTCAAGGTAATGAATAGGAGCCGGCGGTGATGACGCCCTTCAAAACTCGGTCGAGGCCGTTAGCGGCTACTCTGTCGCGAGGTACAGTACAGAGTACCCAAGGTAGACCGACCACCTGCACGTCTTCCCGAACGTACCCGCAACTGCGCCTGCGCCTGCGCCCCGCACTGGTCGATGGGCTCCCAAGATACTTGGCGGCAGGTAATCGATTACGCCCTGTGACTTGAGACGAGACGATTGCCTTTCCTCGGGACCTTGATGGCTTACAGTATGCCAGGCGAAGCGGACACGACAACGATGTGACAGGATGCCGATTTCTTCCCCCATCATGAGTTGGGTACCTTATGAAACCTCCTTATTTTGGTCATTCTTCCGGTACTGGCAATTTCAAATCAACCGGAAACAGCGGCGTGCTCACGCCCAGTCTGACACTCAACTATCCAGATCGTCTGCCAACTCCCCAGACTCCTTTCGGGAAGTCATGGATTAATGCACAAGATCGTACCAATTCCAAATGTGTCGAGTTGTCTTGGCACGTATTCGCCGGGCAGCCTGATTGGGGATGGCACGCCAGATGGAGATTGGCTCTTTGGTTTGCCGCCCGGCGGCCGCTGGTTGGTTAGTTCCTGTGCCGATGGCTGGATCCCTTAGCCGGCGCCGAAAATAAATCGGGGGGGGGGGCCTGTTGTTGCATTCAGTTGCGGGCGGCGGACAGCAGCTTCTCGTGACGAGAGGATCCCGCGGTCACCATTACGTTTCGGCGCCAAGACGAAAAAGAAAGCAAGAGACGGCGACGATCTGATTGGGATGCAATTGATGAATTGTTTTTGGCCGCTAGTCTTCACACTCAATGGTGACCAGTAGTTCAGATGCCTGCCGGCTGAGCTCATCACGGCACGCTGCTGCTGCATCTTTTTAGGGCCGCCGAGACTATTGGGCTCCGGTATGGAAGTGCCTATCGAAAGCAGGTGTGATCTTGACAACAAGTAGCAGTAAACGAAATTAATACTCAGACCGCGAATCACCGCTTCTTCTGATATTTTTCATTCATTCATATCTTACCGGCTCGGGGGGGGGGGGGGACTTTGATGATCAACCCGTGGATCTTGAGCTCGCCTGAGCCTCCCTCCTTGCATCAATTGCACCGCCAGTTGCGGCTCAGGAAGCGTTTGGGTGGCTGTTCTTGTACTCAATGGGCCCTGCAAGTTTGTGGAAAGCCACTCTCCTCTGTATTCCTACCCAATGTTTGATTCTAGGATCTGCCGATATCACAATTGCTCTTGGTGATGTGAATGTTGCACGCTTCTATCACGGTGGAGTCGTGCCACACAATTCCTCTTTTATGAGAAATATACATGCCCAAGAAGGAGGCTGAAGTAATATCTCAGGGGAACCTCTAGAATAGTTAGTTTGGCCCATACCTGGTTGGAACGAGGTCAGCATGATCGCAACTAAACTATCAATTCGCAATGCACAACATTGTGGTGCGGCCAAGGACAGACATCTGGTCGCGGAGCAAGGAATGGGAGTACGTTCTGAAAGCCGAGCTCGGCACGTACAGGAAGTTGGAAACTCTTGAGCGAGCATTACAAGCACTGTATTTTATCGTACAGAAGCTTTTAAGGCGAATCTTGCAAGGCCCTGGCTGCTCCTACAAGATGCTCCTAAAAAGGACGGACTCTCACATGCAAGTCGCTGCTGTCGTGAAAGTGACTTGTAATGGTTGACACCGCGGAGACTTCGATCATCAGCAGCTTCCATTCGATTGAACGACTCTTGGTTACCATGTATAATTTTTTGTAATGTGGAAACAGAAGGAAGAGGAAGATTACAAGGTACATTCACATGTGAGCTCATGGCCGGCCAATGCATGATTTGACTTACAACGACAGGTCAGAGAGCTCGGCGAAGGACCTGCCTTTGGGAGAGCAAACAACCCCACCATGCCCCCCCACCTTTGGCAGCAGATGGCGCCTTGTGAAGGGCCCTTGACATCATATCAGCAGTAGCGATTCCGACATTCATATTCTCTGACGACAACGCCGGCCTGCACGCAACAACCGTCCTATCCCCTAATCATACCAACTACCACCTCAGATTGCGAAGAAGAAAGAAAGAACCAACCTCTCATCGACGCAATGGCTCTCCCTCCCAAGTTCGCCGGCCACAAGCTCGAGTTTGCGCCCCCGCCCAGCGCCGCCGACAGCCCCGTCGCCCACACGACGCACACGCTCGAGGTCTACCTCGACTACTGCTGCCCCTACTCGGCCAAGCTGTTCCGCACGCTCACCGAGTCCGTCGCGCCCGCCGTCCGCGCCGACCCCCGCTGGGCCGCCAACCTGGCCGTCGTCTTCCGCCAGCAGGTCCAGCCGTGGCACCCCTCGTCGACGCTCGCCCACGAGGCCGCCCTCGCCGTCCTGCGCCTGGCGCCCGCCCGCTTCTGGGACTTTAGCGCCCGCCTCTTCGCCGCGCAGAAGGACTACTTTGACGTCGCCGTCGTCAACGAGACCCGCAACCAGACCTACCGCCGCCTCGCCAGCCTCGCCGGCCAGGTCGACGGCGTCGACGGCGACGACGTCTACCGCCTGCTCGAGATCTCCGACAAGCCCGGCCCGGACGGCGCGCTCAACGTCGGCAACCAGGTCACCAACGACTTGAAGCTCGTCACCAAGATGAATAGGCTGATCGGCGTGCATGTTACCCCCACCGTTGTCTACGACGGTGTCCTGCAGGATGTGAGCTCCAGCTGGGGGCTCGACCAGTGGAAGGAATGGCTAGAGAAGAACGTTGTTTAAGTTGGGAAGAAATGATACAACTAGACCCTGTTCATAGTCAGAGACAAACAAAAATAAATACCATGATAATGACGCTTTTAATCCCTAATTCAGATTTGGCCTAACTGAAGAAGCTCGTCCCGTCATATAACGAACGTCATCTTTTCCATGTGGACAATTTAAGCTCCTCCCATCCCGCTGGCCTGGGTCAAGTGCCGCTTTTCCCCAGTCTTGGCAGCCGCACCGCGTCGCAGAACCGCGTCCAAGCTCCCAAGCTCCCAGTCTCCAAAATTTCATTTGGCAATTCATCCCCTCCCCGGCTCGACGTCCCTGATCTCAATGCTACACGCGCTCTCCAAGTAACACCGCCAGAATATGCTCCTGTCCAAATTGGCGCACCGCGCCGTCGCCAGGCAGCCTGCTCACATCCTTCCTGGTGGTGGTTCCCTGCGCCCCGTGCCACAAGCTCACACCTTCCAGCCTCTCGTCCGCCGTTTCCAGCAACTCCGATGCTACGCCCAATCCGCCCCGAAGGGCTCTCGTCCGTTGCATGAAGAGCTCCAGAGGCAAGCAAGAGCTGCCGCGAAGGCTGGCCAGAGCTCTGGTGTGTACCTCTACAGCTCTAGCATTGTCCTGTGGCGGCGTTACTAATCTGCCTTGCCCAACCACCAGACATTCCCGAACGAGTCATCATCTACCACGCCGGGACCGGACGCACTACCTTTCTGGCTATGATCAAAGTCACGACGCTCTTTCTCGGTGCCTTCTTCGGTTTCATCATCGTTCCAGGCTACATCAAGGCCGAGAAATCTCCACTGGAGATTGCTGGAGGTGCGCAAACCCTTGGGCCTAGCGAGACATCTCATCCTCATTATCACCATCTACTTTGTGCCAGCAGCGCTAACAAATGAATGCAACTACAGTCGCAGTAGCTGGCCTCGTCCCCTTCCTCTTCGTCACCTTTACAACTTCTCCGTTTGTGACCCACATCCACATTCACCTTCCGCCAGCCGCCCGTGCATCTCGCACCATCCTCGAGCGCTTCGTCCGCGCCATGCCACCCACTACCGCCCTGTCCCTGACCACAATGAGTGCCATCGGCAAGCCCCGTTACAGCATCCTGCGCGCTGTTGACCTCGTCCCTGCCACGTCTGGACGGCGCCGCTTCGGCCTCGTCAACTACGTCCGGGATGCTGCCACCGAGAATGCTGCTCGCCGCTGGTACATGTTTCCTGCTGTCACCAAGTTCTTTGTTCAGGAACAACCCGCAACACCAAAACCGAGGTACCAGAAGAAACCAAAAGCGGTCGTTGACACTTGGATCTGGGACGCAATCAAAGAAAAGATTCATAAGAGGAATGCTGCTACGTCTGTTTGATACCAGCAAATGGATGCAACCATATCCGAAGAACTTATCAAACCCCCATTTGATAGAAGCGCCTAGATGAGGATTACATTTCGGCAACCTTTGGGATGATCCGCCTGGCAGCCCGTCCCTTCACGACACGTTACAAAGTGTTGCACGGTCCCCTAGCTGCTCTAGTCGCATGTCGTAGGTACTACATCGAGCCGGAGAGTGTTCTTGGGGCTATTGTCAGCGCGCGGACTGTCAATGATACAGCTGCGCGGTGCATCGTGCAAGACCCCTCGGAAGAGAAGATATTGTAGGTGGAAGCAGAAGAATTTGCAAGAAGGCAGCGCACGCATATCGACCGCTGCAGGGGTACAACCAGGGCTTCTGGGATCAATGATACAAAAGTCCTTCGAATGGCTCGAGACGGCCAATGGAAACAAACACTACAGGCATTTTTGCAGAAACATGAGTTACATACCTCCATAACTCTGCAGGCCCTGGTGGGCGACCTGGACTGCGTGACTTGGTCGGCAATTGCGCTTAAACGCAACCCCATTCTCATTCACTTCGATAAATTCAGCTTGAGTCGGACATAGTAGTTCAGATCCTCACATCCATATTATGCCTAATGAGTTCAATGACTTTGATTAGCTTCACTTGTGCGCGACGTAATATGAGGATTTGTTCGCTACCCGGCAATCACTTTTTAGATTAATGATACACCACTGACAAGCCTCGTCCTCCACATATGCTCAGCAGCACAAGGCGGCGAGGCAACTGCCAGACCGTCCGACGACTAGGGTAAAGGGCTAATGTACAGTCGTTCTGCTTCAGCTTGACAAACCAATAATCCGCAACGCCCCCTCGTCCATCAATTCATGATTCATCGTCATCCCGTCGGGATCCAAAATGCACCACAGATCCATCGTTTGCGCTAAAGGTATACGCCCACAACTTTCATATATGTCCAAGCATATGTCCAAGCAAAGAGTAAACATGATAGGCACCTTTGCAGGTGCACAATACGTACAGGTTGTAGATTCGCTGGGAAGAACTCATCCGTTCATGATAAAAGAAACATCATCGACTGTCCGTCAAGGAACAAATGATGCAATGTAATAAGACGTGCTGTGTCAGTATTAGTAGAAGGGCGCGAGGGACCATCCTCGCGTTGAGGTCGTGTCCTCAGACCAGGGTATGATTGATCAGCACGAGAAAATGGGCTTTCTCTACACCATCATTCATCACCGCCGTTTCATCATCTGTCCCGGATCGAAATCCCAGGTTCGCTTGAGGCCGCCTTCGTACACACTCGCGACAGACTCTTGCCACATGGCGGGGGTGACAAAAGTGGCGGCGGGGGCGGCGTACTGCTGCGGTTGCATTTGTTGCGCGCCGGGAGGCAGGGCGGACACGGCCTGGATATCTTGAATTGTCGGCGTCTCCATGGCACCTGGTGATGAGCCAAAGTTTAGAGGGGATTCTTGAGTAGTTGCAGGGGACTCCGAATGCACAGTCGTACCAAATGTCGTATTCCATTGCCTGAGCTGTCAGTCGAAGTTCTTGTGGAAAAGGGTATCACATGTTAAGGAAAACATACTCAAATATTCGATTAGGATTCCAAGCCGCCTGGTCAGGAAGGGACATATTAGGTGACATTCCTGTCGCTTGGGTTCCTTGAGGCATCACGACGAGTGACTGTAATGGAGAGTCACTCTTGCTGTCCACCGCAGAGATGGGAGGTGTGATGGGATGGCTGGTGAAACTGACTTGTTGTGCGCTTTGCGTGTCCAAGGTCTGTTGCGGCAGAGGCCTGCGATCCACAGTTGGGCGGTAGCCTTGTTGTCCCCGGGGCGAAGAAGAGCTATTGGACAGATGTGGGCTGCCATATGGGAAGGATGGCTTCAATACGAAGGGTTTCCTAGTATCCGCGGAAAAGGCCTCTCTGACAGCGTCAATCTGCTTTTGAAGCTCTGGCATCTGCCACACCTCAAAAACCTTTTCCATAATGCGCATGTGGCGCGTGAAATACTCGCGAGCATCGGTGTTGAACTCAGGATCTGGCGAGGTGATCGCGACCTGATTCGCGACATGTTAGCCAAAGCCATGTCTCAAGACGGCTTACTTACCAGATGAAGAATGACGCAGGATAATCCGGCGTAGACCGTGAAGCTGAAGCCTCGCTGCATGCATTGAAGGCCAACCAAGCCAAAATGATGTACAATGGCTTCCTGCAAGCGGCACAGCTTCTTGGCTGCGCTGTAGCAAATCATCATATGATGCTTCCATTGCCCGTCGGGCGCATTAGGATCGAGGAATGTGAGCTGCGGACGATGGCAAAGAATGAGAGCCAGGTAGTAGTACGAGTGCAGGTTGCCGTGGAATGAAGTTGGAAGCCATGGTGGTGAGCCGTCCGGAGGAAAATTAACAGCCAAGTTGGGAGGAAGTTCTGGAAGAATTGACTGGAAGTCGTGATTGATCTGTTGGAACTGGGGATCTATGCCCCATTCTTTCCGCCTTTTCTTTTTAAGCCTGGCATAGACATGGCTCATTTTGCTGATGATCCGCACGATCCGGGCCAGCTGCGTGAAGTTGCGAGAAATCTCCAATTCGTACTCTTGACCACCAGTGGGGTTGTGCAAGTTGACAGTATCTGGGTCAACCGCGAGATCATGACGCCCTAATGCCAGTGAGCGTAAGCTCTGGGAAGTTCAAATTGGAACGACTAACCTTGCGGTGTTCCAACCATGATTTCGCAGACAAAGACTGTCTGCCAAATTCGAGTTCGGAGCTGACATTCAGCTGGGCTTGATTCGCAAGGCCGACCTGCTTGATGGTCCTCAAAATGCTCGTCTAATCCTAAGTCCTTAGCCATTTCAACACACTGCACAACTGTCATCCATGAGCGATAGTAGTAGCCTCGCTTCGGGGCTGCTTCCCGAGCTTTGAGGATCATTAACAAGGCCTGGAGCGTGCTCAAGCGTGGTATATCCATGAAGGCATCAGCGTGTCCTGCGTCGGTCAGTTGTTATTCATCACCAAGGGTTTGTTAAGAACAGACTTGAAGCAAGAGCGAGCCACTGCTGGCCCTGGGCCGGATCTTCAGCCAAGCGGCCCCCAATTGCGAACATGGCTTCCAAAATAAGTGGCGAAATAGACTCCCGGCTTGTGTGCCATTGCCGATAAAATGCAGCTCTGTCGAGTACAGGGACATACGGGTGTACATGCGTAAAATACAAGTCGAAATAATGGACGCACGTCTCCTCGGAGGGCATCAGCTCAGGAGGGACTCGTATCTTGAGGCCTGCTCCAATTGACAATGGAGGTAGGGCAACTTCGTAATTGTCGTCGTCTTCGAAAGCCGGTTCTTCCTCTCGTCTGAACGAAGCTTTGTTCCTCAAGTATGGTGCTAGTGCCAGTTTCATCAGTATTTCTTCAACCGAACAGTCCAGTTTCAAGGTCTGGCTTCATACCGGTTCCCTTCTCATCGACTTTCAGGCTGCCTAGAAGATCCGCCAAATCTTGTTGTTGGTATGAGTCGGGGGAGTAGGTTTCAGGTGAAGGCTCATCCGGACGCGCCCCGGGCATTGGAGGGGTGGGAAAGACATTTTGATCCGAATAGGGCGGGTTCACCATCGAAACGGGCGGCGGCACAGTTGTGTAATGTACGCCTGGTTGGGGTTGTGACGGGTCGTAGGATACTGTCTGATAGCCTGCTGGACTGGCGTCTGAGTACCCGCTCGAGGAGCCGTATGCTGAAGGGGTTTGCTTGGGAGTTGTTTGGCCGACATGCTGAGGTAGGCCTGCCTGCAGGCCTACTTGCTGATATTGCCCCGCAGATTCCAATGGAGCGTCGTAGGTGCCGTCGGTTGACCCGTCGTAACCGTTCGGGCGAACGCAGTGAAGCTTGAGGCGAATACAGGCTGAGCACGGCCAAGTGTTTGTGGTCGCAGCATCACACTTGATCTTCCTTCTCCGGCAACCCTCGCATGCTCGCATAACTGTGAGATGCGTCAGTTATTGCGCTCTCAGGCCCCAAGGCTAATGCACTCCGCTTACCCTTCAACCGTTTGTGACGGTTATGCTCATCGACGAAAACATAATCTACCAGGGGAACCCGTTAGCTTGTTGCGACAAAACCAGGTAAGCTTCCACGACGCACTCTTTTGCGTCTCGCGCTGGGGAAACTGCTGCGGCGCAAACTGGAAGGAGCTCATTTGAGAAGCCTGCGGATCATGGAGATCCTGCTGAGGCAGAATGCGACGGACGGATGGATCGTTGGACATGATTATTGACAAGAATTCGGCGCCGAGGGATGTTCAGTATGAGCGCGGTGTCGCGAAACTCGGACTTTAACGGACGGCGCCGGCAGCCAACATAAAGATGGCGTAATGGTTCTCCAGCGCCTTGCCGAGCTGTCAGGCTACGGTAAAGGGCCCCGCGTCGGCAACTCGGACAGCAGTGATCGCAGAAGCAACGTCGACGTATCGAAGTTCAGAAGACAGAAGAGGCAGTGGGAAGTATGTGGATGACCAGAAGTGGTCCGGTTTTCTGCCTACCCAGCCTGGGACGAGGCGCTGGCCCGGTTTAGTGGGCGACAAGAATGGTGCACACTGAGAAGAAGCCCACCTATGGCTGGGGCTGGGCTGCGGTTAGTGGGTAGTGGGTAGTGGGTTGTGATGAAGGGGAGGGGGGGGTGTTTCTTC